>JAKSZP010001569.1:0-125954 GCA_022478985.1 Massospora cicadina
CCAAAACGGTCACTAAAGGGGGGTGGAAGGCGAGTTGGTAGGGCGTACGGCTACCAACCTGAAGGTTGCAGGTTTGATTCCCGCCCTTTGCACATCAATCAGGGTGCCAGCTGAAGGAAGCTATTGGCGGTTAGTAGGTATAATAACACGAAAACCTTACCCATGATTTAACCAGAAAAATCTGAGTTTCAATCTGGAAGTGAAAAAAAAACTTTCTATGACAGAGTTGACCCTGCTCAGGTTTCATGTCATTACTTTCTTTCTCTATTTTGGTAATGTCTGTCCCCTGGTTGGCTTGCCTCAAATAAATAAAATGGTCACTAAAGAAGGTCAAGCTGCCAATGAGCTTCAGGCTCCCCTACCTTCATTCCAAGTGTCAGATATGGTCTTATATTACCACAATTGCATAACTCCTTGAAGTGGCAAAATTGGATCAATCTGGGAGGGGCCATTTACATCATGTATAAGAGAGGAAATGAATATTCTATCAAGTCTTTGGCTACACGAGTTACCATAAACTGGGTACATGGCCACTTCCTACGGCCCAACACTCCCCCCCAACATTCTTGAGGGGTGCAATGTCAGACACTTTCCTTCTTGACTTTCAAAAAAAATGTTGGAGGTAAAAATGCCCCAAATCCACTACTACGATCAGCCAATTACATGTCCAATCTTCTAACAATATTAGGGTTAATAAGGATATGAGTACCATCAACCAAAAGACCCTGGCGGATTCTTGGTGGAACCCTACCTATTGGGGAAACATGTTTTATAATTAAAATCAGCTTATTAAGGTAAAAACTGGTAGTTGTATTGCTCTGACTCCTCGGCTGAATTTGGGGCATCCACCACATGGTTCCCCCTCAGCCGCGTCCCATTCCATACCACTTCCTAAGCGGGGACCCCCCCCTTTTATAGGCATGGAAGAGGTCCCCCTAGGTGTGAAGATTTTACCTGCCGGTGATTGGGTGCAATTTATCAAATCATTACCTCATGGGTTTGTTCTACCCCAGAATATTTTCCCACGTTCTGATAGGCCAAAGCCTATCTTTCCTAATTTGGATGACTAAGCTTTTTGACACTATAGTCCCAAATTTCCATGGCCCCAATATTTGGCCTAGTTTAAATATGAAATACTAGTATCAAATAGGGGAGCTTTTCTGGCTTGCCCTCATAAATATAAAAAATAAAAAACTTTAAAAAAGCGTTTATTATTACTTTTATTTAAAAATAAGTTTCATATACTTTGAAAATATTTGTGGCATCCGTTGGCGGATCCCACAATGATAAAGATAGGGTAAATGAATTTGGGGGCGAAGACCTCTAGTACTGCAAAAAACCCTTGGTGATTCACAGTGGAAACCCTCAAATTGGGGTAATACTTCTACCCCAACTCCTTATCCAATCAGCCCTCTTGTGAGTAATAGGGTTATGCTGAACCTTTGGCGGAAATAAATTGAGTTATTCTGAGTTTTTTCTCATCCTGTCTGCAATTTAGTTTAAACTCCCAAGCATAGGCCACCAGTTTTTATAGAATTAAGGGAGGTTCAAGGGGATTAAATATTTTCCCACCAATCCCAATTAGGAGCTGTGGTAATAGGCAGAACTACCAACTCTTGCCAGATGGATGATTAGCGGGATTATATTAGAATGCTCACTCATGATTATGTCACTATGTAAGTCAATCTCACACCATAAATCTAAGATTTTCTAGGTGATACGGCCCTTCAGAGAGGTGTTAGACTAGAAATCTTATATATAAATTGGGAGCACCCTCGCTTATTCTAAATTATGCCACCCTTCTCATTTTTAGCTGACATACTTTAAATACAAGGAGTCAACATTAAAATAGGGGTTTGCTTTTACCCCACATCTATTTTAATAAAATTGTATAAAACCAACATCAAAGGGTTATTAAAGTTTTCTTATTTTGATTCAAGTGGTGTTTTAATATCCTCCACTCCTCTTTACCAGCAGCTGAGAGTTTTAAGACTTTTGTTACTGCTGAATTGTTAGAATTTCGTGCTAAAAGAACCAGCAAGCTAAAGCCAGCCATAATCTCAACAGTCACTCCAGAAGAAAAAAGATGATAAAGGCGATCCAAAATAACTATAATTTGTCTTGAATAAATAGGAAAGTAACAAACTTTATAGGGGGTTTATGAGGTATTAGATCTGACAAAGCCCCGCTAATATCTACTTAGAAGCTTTCTACTATCTCTAGAAGCTTGCAAGATACTCTATGTTCTGTATAGAAAAAGATTCTTTAACACTATTGAATTCCAAGGTCTCATGTTATTTTAGTGACAGCCAATGAAATTAAAAAATGATCTATGTTGTACTAACCACTAATAGTGTCATTGAGCAGGAGAAAAACTCTTTTTCAAAAAAACATATTTTACTACTTCATAGCATTTTCTTGAAAAATAAACTGTAAAAACTTTTAAACTTCATTTTTCATCTAGGTTTGAACACATATATTGGGGGACTTGAAATCAAGCTCTTACTGTCTACTTCATAACATCTTCAGAGTAATAGTCAGATTAAATGCATGAATCGTGTTCTCTTATGACGTACCCCTAGTACCCCATTAGTACAAACCAGGATAAAAAGTAGACTATTTTCTCAGAAGATAGTTTTCTCATAACAATTAGAGCCATAGCTCCATGCTGGTGTCCTAATTTTGCCAATTGTGGGGCTGATACATGTTGTGATCCACTTATAGATAGTCTCGATGTGAGTTTCACTTTATAAAGGGTTGGGTTTCAATTGTGTACCAACAGATACAGATATTCAAGTGAACATGTAGAATGCACAACGTACATAATAGAATTTTATAGATCAGAAGCAAGTCCCATTTAAGGCAAAATGATTAAAAGAAGATTCTACCATGAAGTCAACGATATAAGTACAAATACCTGGTAAAAAGATTGCACTCTGCCAAATAGGTCCACACAAATTTTTTCAAATGATCTTAATGTCAGTTTTTACTTTGAGGTCCCATTTACCTAAATATTTACAACGTCTCCTGCCAGCTTCTGCTCTTCAATAAGGATAGTTTCTTAATACCTTACCAATTTTTTAAACCCACTTTCTATTGAGAAATTGTCATATCCAGGAGCACATGGTTGAAGAGGTAATATGTTGCCAAAAGCTCCAAGGAAGATAAAGTACTTGATCAGATATATTAGATATCTGAACAAAGAGAATATAAATGAACTTAAGGAAATCTAAGAAAAATTGACTAAAAAAGTCATTAAGTATATTAGCAATAAAATGGGAAGCAACCAAGAAGTTTCGCCTTTAGGAGGTTGATAAGGCTGCTGGCTTGACAGTTCTCTTAACTGTAGCTGATGTTCCAAATGGGCTCAACTGTAAAACTAATATAGTGGTCGAGAAAGATAAAAAGATGGGGAAATAATAGACTTTACCTGGTTATAGTTTCATTATTAATAGGGTTCATGAGGACATGGTGCTAGAGGACCTCAATGCCCATGTACAATTAGGATCTTTACATTCTTCTGGATTGACTGCTTAGTCAACACCCTCTTTTTTATTTGTTGTCTTCATGACCACATTATTTGGAGTCAAAACTTTTAAGATTCAGAAAGTGGAGGTGCAACCTCAGAAGGCAGCTCCATTAATTCTCATTTATGTGATGCTTCCTGATTGAATTTCCTATTGGTGCCTTCAGGGACGGGTTTCAATTGTTAAGACTCAAGAGTCAACTTAAGGAGGCTTGATTTTGAAGTAGGGATCTCGCCTCACTCATTATCTTATCTGGACAAAGACCTCCTCAAGATCCTGTTGGTTGGGATATAGGGCCATAGGAATCAACCATGCTCTTGGTTTACCACAGGCCCTTGATTGGCTTCAACAATGGAATTTTTGAAGTTAACTTTTTGACTAACCCAATAGGGTCCAGAAAAAATAACGTCAAGATTATTTTTCCTACCTATAGGTCAATAATTATAAAGAGAACTAGGTCACCTAATTGAAAATTAATAAAGAGGGTATGCTGACATTAAATCAGGATGTCTCCCTCACTGTAGTAGTAACAATTCCCTGAATGGAGAGGGCTTGAAGCTGGACAATCTTATTGTCTAAGGCCCCCATTTTCATATCAGAGTTCGTGGCATGTAGGTATCAAGTAAGGGCTGAACGCTTATTGGAAGCTGAGGAGTAAGCCCATAAAGCTCTATTGAAGAGGACATCTTGTTTTATCCAATGGTAATTTATTTGGTAAGCGAGAAAAGAACTAGGTAGATAGTGGTTCCAGCGCGTAGGGTCAGAGGCGAACATCTGTAAAATAGAAACAAGTTTCCCACTAACGCGTTACACCGCCCCATTGGTTGATGGATTATAGGGGTTGGTAAAACTTTGAGTAGTCCCAAAAAGCGAAGGTAGTTCTGGGACTATCTGTGAGGTAAAGCTTATCCCATTGTCTGTAAGTAGATTTTTGTGGTCATCCATGCTGAGTGAAAACAGATTGGATAAGGATAGAGCTGTGGTTTTTGAGGTAGCAGCTGGATTAAAGACTTCTTTGACCGATTTGATCAGATGGTCCACAGATAATATAATATATATGGCTGTGTAACTTGGTGGGCAAAGGGCCACCACATAAAAGATGATGATGATACAAGATAGACTTGATGGAGTCTTTACTGAAGGTTGAATTATAGCTAGCCCAATCTTGAGTTTGACAAGTCATACAGGTCTTTAAACTTCCTGGATGGTCTCACCCATCTGATCCCAATAGCATCTCTTTCATAGCCATTTAGTCTTTTTCACTGCTCTGTGCCTCACAGTAATGTGTCCTCCAATAATAGCATCAGTTCAGGAAGAAGAGTATATATAAGATAGTTATCTCTTGTTGCTTTATTATACAGAATTCTTTTTGATTTGAGCGTTTTTTGGGATTTTTAGTATGACCATATCATTCTGCCCAATTAGCTAATAACATAACCTGCTTTATTCTCTGGGGAGATATACCTTAAAGGTTGTGGGTTTTCTTGAGAGATATCTATTGTTGTTTTCCTAACAGAATGTTAACTAATAGACCAGGAATTAATCTTGCCAGATTGATATTGTTTCGTTGGGGAGAATCCCTGGCAATGTATTTACAAAAGGAACAATTAACAATTTATAATTGGCAATTTAACTATCTTAGTTGATTAGGTTTGTTACAAAGTGACTAAGAATTCATAATTAGTTGCTGAGCGTTGACAACGCTTCTGATAGCAAATTGTAAGCTAATCTTTTAGGTAACATGTCCTGCTGCTAATGGGTAAAAGGTCCCATTACCTAAGCAGGATGCTAGTTTAATAAGAGCAATACGCTGTGGCTGATTGAATATGTTGGGACACGTTATCTGATTCAGCCATAAGGGTCATATTCTAGTCAGCAGCAAAATATGACTAGAAGGATGAGAGAGATAATTGTCAGAGGTAACCTCAGAGGGATATCTATTGAGATAGCTTCTGTTTCCTATTGGGGTGCCAGTAGAAAAGGTGGGCACCGGATTCTCCTATAAATTCCCTTGATTTTTATTAAATGAAGCAAATCAATAGACATTTAGAGTCTTAAATAATTTTTACTGTTATACATTAGTGTATTTTTACCCTTAGGATTATAGTTATAGGATCATATATAGTTTGTCTATTTATTGTTGTCAAGATCACCACGGGCTTCTGCGTAAAGAGAGGAAAAGAAAACCTCTGAACCTAAGAGTAGGTTAAGTTCTGTTGAAAGGAAGAAGTTCCTTTGGACTAAATATGACCAACTCTTTAGGAAGAGTTAAGATATAGGATTTCTCTTGTTATCTGGATAATAAAAGTACTTCAAAAAGTGTGTTGAAGGAAAGTTGCTAGTACCGTCCCATGGAGAAACCTGAGAAAAAGAGATACATTTGTTTGTGTTACTTAGCTGTATAAAAGTCTTCATGATAGTTCTACCACCCACCTACATATTAGTAAGTTATATTAAATCAAATGTTATTGATTGCACACATAAGAGCCAGTGCTTTAGAGTTAAGAGTTATAGGAAGTAACCCTTGAAAGTTTACATTTGGTGCGCACTACAGGGGTTTTTAAGTTTTTTAGCCAAGTATACAGAGAAAATTATCAAAACAATGTTGTACAATACTGAGCTTAAAAAGCTATGGACGGAATTGGAAACCATTAACAAGAACGCTTTGAACTCGATGTCACAAGCCAATCTTACTAATTGGAATGAATGATTGACAAAAGCTGAGCAAACAATTGAACAATTCAAAGAAGTCAATAATTTTTTTGGAAAGGTCGCCTTATTAAAATTGAAAGACCTAATTAATCAAAGAGTTACTATTCCAGGAAATAGAAAGAGAAGCGGATAGAGTGCTAAAAGAAATGCTAAGTGCTAGATTAAGAGACGCGGATAGAGAGTGCTTCCACTGGATTCATGGAAACATATTAGATCTTAAAGTGCTTAGAAGAACTTGAAAATCACAAATGTGATTGTGACCAGATGGATAAGAATGATGCTAACAACAAGGCATAAGAAAAACTCAATTGGGAAGGTACAAACCCCAAGAAATATGCCTGAAGCTTTTTCTGCAAGTTCATAGATGGATCTTGAAAGCACACCTATCATTAGTCAGGTTGCTGAGCAGGAATCCCTTGACACCGTAGCAGCAGAAGAACTTTATAGTATGCCAAAATTATCTATATTTCACCAGGATATTGCACCAGCGTTCTTCTGCTTATATGAAATATGGTGCTCAGATATGTTGACTGACAAAAGCAGTACCATAATGAACTTCTTAGACACTGACTATCAAAATCTGTTGTTGCTATATCTCAAAGGAATAATTGTACGTATAGAGACTTCAAAAAAGCAATAATGACTGAGTTAATAGTCCTGCACAGATGGCTAAACATAGAAAGGAGTTTATGGGAATCCTGTTTAGAAAATATGAAACATTAGCAGCTTTCAATAACTGATTTTACCAGGAATAGCAACTCCTGGCTGGTTCAAAAGTTCTATCAGGTTTTGATGAACCCATAGCAATGCAAGAAGTGCTTTGTCCCTATAGAGATTTGCACAGCTTTATGGTTTTAGCGCTTGCAAATCAAACTTCCACATTGCAAATAAGAAAGTATCTCAAGATGCTAGGAGCAACATTCAAAGCACTTATTCAAACCTTAAAGTCATTCCTACCAGAACTCAAAATACAGTGAAATTTTCTGAGTCTAATAAGGGTAACTGAATCATGTCATAATGGGAAATAAGCCTGAAGGAAAAAAATGAGCGGATAAAACTTAAATCTGAAGCTACCAATGTGGAAGACATGGTCATGTAGTCACTCAATGTTGGGATAGGAGGCCTAGAGAGAAAGCTACTCTAAGCGGGCTAAAAAGTGGACAAGGTGTTATAATATCACAATTATAAATATGGAACAATCTAGAATTGCACTCAAACCTGTTCCCTCCAGCATATTTAAAGATGACATGGATTTCTCTAACCTTATTTTAGATGAAGAATCCCCTGATCTTCTCTACCAGGTTGTTAATTTGGACGTAAATGTAATTTCCTGAGCAAAAGTGAAAGGGATATATCTCAAAGTTTTGAAAAATGTTTCTCAGTTATATGCTCATCAGATGGAAGAAAAGATCAGAACTTCTGAAAGTATGGAAGAACTATTCAAGATTTATCTTGACAAAGAGAATATGTCTCTCCCTACCAGTGCAATAAAGGAATCCTTTTTTTCGTGCAATTAATTAATAATTTATATTTAGCAAATAATGCAGAGATTCACTTAGTTAACGCTTTATTTAATATTCTGAGTTTATGTATATATATTATAGTCAATAGGTTAGAGTATGGGCGATAATTGATAATGGTCCACCCATTAATATTGTTTTGTCTAAGTTGGTGAAGTGAATGAAGATTAAGATGAATTTAAAGCACTAGAAAGAAGATGGAACCACCATATTGTGTACCACAAATCTTGAGGAACATACTGTGAGCTACCACTTCAGTTAAGATCTCTGGTGTATATACTCCTAAATTATTTTTGGCAAATCAAAACTATTAAATCACCATTGGGATGGAATTTCTGAGAAAGTATGGAGTCAAATGCGATTTTGAGGAAACTTCTTTTACAATTTTAGGCAACCCCTGCCCTTGAGTTATCATTAAAGAGGAGAAACTCCGCTGTCAAAAAAGAATAATATATATCTAATTTACAATGATAAAAAAAATTTTATTTAATACATGTTGGTTGGAAGAAAAAGAAGGGAATTTCTGAAGGAAACTCTAAAGCTTTGGGATACCGTTTAGGACAACAATGATGAATACCATTCCACTGGAATGCAAATGAAAGTTAATACAAGGTTGATGATAGAAATCCTGGATCAATTGTATGGAGAAGTCACTGCTTCATGGGATAAAATTCTACTGAAGCCTTGGGTAGCACCAGGGATTATAATGCCAGGCCATGATGAGATATGAATACTACTGGTCCATCTGAGCGAAAAACTAATGAAAGAGGAGTAAAATCAAGTCATCTCATTTGCACATGTAATCCTGAGGGTAGAAATAAAAGAGTTTCAAGTCTTTGGAATGCTAACAGAGATGAGATTGCTGGTGGATGCTGCCAAAAACATTTGTTATTTCTCAGCATAGAGACTTGCTTCCGCCAAGTCAGTTTAAACAGAGTATTAGCCACTGAGCAACCAAATTGGATGATATGAAGATTGCTGACTAATAAAAACCCAATGAATGATATATGGAGTGATCACCCCTATCAACATTTTATTAATTTTCTAATAATTGCAGATTTATCTGCAAAAACCTAATAAAGACCTCCCACTATACTTCCATTTATCTCTTTAAATCTCGGTCTCCCAAGCCAAGTGCATCCTTGGCTTGGTAAAATCCTATTCATTTTCCCTTTTCTAAGATTTTTCATCTATCTCAAAATCTTAACATAATTTCCCTTGATTCACTGAGTGGTCAACAATTCAATCAATTTGCTTTTCATACATATATCTTTTACATCAATATAAAGACTCATCTCAATTACCATTTATGAGCTGCCAGAATGCGTAGCATATCATCCAGACATATCAACTTCTCGATATTACTCCCCTTTGACTGGATGATACGCTCTTATTGCTTATATGCTCAATGGAACTTCGCATGAACTCAGTTGATAATCCAACACCCCGCGGGTTCCTTAATGGTGTAGGCGTCCATGCCAGTCTTCTCAATTATCTCAAACGGGCCATCCCAGATGTTAGAGAGCTTGTTTTTCCGCCCAAATCTGTGTTGGTAAAGGAAATAAAACATGATCTCCTACAGAAAACAGTGGAAGTCCACTCCAACTTTTCTGGGCGGCCGCCTGATTTGAATACTCTTGGCCAAACTGGTGGAATAGGCTTCCGTTTGTAGCTTGATAGCTTTTCCATAAGTTTCATTAAATATTGCTGAGGTTCCACACCACCAGTGTCCTTTACACATAAGTAAAGAAAGGCAGGAAAAGCCAGATTTCAGCCATACAGCAGTTGAAAAGGGCTCTTACCAGTGGACCTATGACAGTTGATATTATATGCAAACACAGCTATGGGTAGGAGGGTATTCATTTCAAGGGTCAATCCTTTACCAACTTATGGAGTCTGCTCACTAAGGTTCCGTTGACCTATCCCACCATTACATTTGATTCTGGATGGTAGGGGGTGGTCAAAAATCCTTGGATCGCCATCAACTCATTCAATTTGGGCAAGATGTGAGAAGTATAATTGATTCTGTTGTCCGTTAAAATGAACTGCAGGCAGCCATGTTGCTGTATAATGCACTTCATAATAAACTTGGCAGTAGTGACCGCTCCCAAGTTGTTAATGGCTTTGGCCTCAACCCATCTTGTCAAATGATTAATTGTGACGATTAAATACTTATATTGGTTAGCACCAGTCGGCAGAGGTCCCACTACATTAAGGGAAATGTTGTGCCGGGCAATTGGGGCTTAACCAGCTGGTATGAGGTCTTCTTATTGAATGGCTTTTCCACTTGACACTGATGGTAACAACTTACACTTTCCAACACATCATAATGCATGCTCTCCCAGCAGTAGTGGGGCCACAAAAATTCCACCGTTTTCCACAATCCTCCATGTCCTACCGCCTGATGGGTATCCATAAAATTGCAGGTAAAGTAGAAACTCAGCGTCGAGTCTCCAATCCATTTATATAGTTCCCCCTCGCATAGGAAAGTATCCTGCTTAAGCACATCTAGTACATTGATCACTTGTGGTGGCTCGTCATGATATTTGTTTTTTACCTTCTTCTATTATATAATGTCAGCCAAATCTGCTTTGATAGCAACCATTGGTAATCGGGAAAAACAATCCACATTTTATTGTTTTTCTCCTGGATGGTTTATAATCTCAAAATTGTACGCCTGGAGTTTTAGTGCCCAACGCACAAGCCATCCTTCCGGTTCACAAAGATTTTGCAGCTAGTGCAAGGGAGCGTGATCCATCACCACTTGGAATTTTACCCCATGTAGATACACCTGAAAATTTTTGTACACATAAATCACCATCAAGCACTCCCACTGAGTCACAGTGTAGTTTTGTTTGTGACAGTTCAAGGTTTGACTACAAAATGTGACAAAATGCTACACGCCGTTGTCATCCTTCTGGGATAATGCTGCCCCTATAGCAGGGAGAGATGCATCTTTTGTACTTTGAATTGTTTCTTGAAGATAGGATATTGCAAAATGGGTGCGATTGCTAACACGGTTTTTAACACATCAAAAGCGTTTTGGCATTGTTCCATCCAATTGAAAGAGGCATTTTCTTTTAAAAACTCAAAAAGTGGTGCCCTGATGCAACTGAAGTTGGGAATGAACTGTCAGTAGTACCCAACCATCCCCAGAAACACTCGAATATCCCGTTTATTACCTGTGCAGGTTATTTTGTTTATCACTTCTACCTTTGCCAGCTGCAGTTTAAGCCCTTCTTAATCCACTATGAACCCAAGATATTTTAATTGTTCTTTAAAAAAATGATAGTTCTAAGTCTTGAAAGATATTAGTGTTAGTGAGGCAGTGGAACACTTGTTCCAAGTGGGCAAGATGTCTGTAAACGTCTATGAGAACTCATTGATATCATCAAGGTAAACTAAGACGCAGGACAGCTTTAATTCACCTAAAATAATATCCATAGCATGCTGGAACGTAGGCGGGGCGTTGCACAAACCCTGTGGCATATGCATCAGCTGTATATCCACTTTGAAGTGATGATAGCACATATCTCCCGTTCTACTGATAGCAATTTGATCTGCCAGTACCTTGAGATCAGATCCATGGTGGAAATATATTTCGCCCCATCCAATAGATCCAACACGTCATCAATCCGTGGAAGGGTGTAGGAATCCCTTTTCTTTACTCTATTGAGCTTTTGATAGTCAATAACCACCCTATTTGTGCCATCTTTTTTCTTTACAATGTGCACTGGTGATACCCACGGAATAAATTTGAAGGCTCTGCATCCCTTGATTGATAAGTTTATCTACCTCATCATAGACAACCTCTTCTGCCACCTTTGAACACCTAATGGGCTGTGATTGAATGGGAGGGTGATCCCCATATTTATATAATGTACCACCCCTTGGGTGCACACCAAATCATGATCGTCAGATGTGAAATTATCCCAGTATCTTTCTAAATAAAGCTTAGCCTTTATTGCTGTTCCACTGTTAATCCAGTTAATGCCTCCAGCAGAACCACTGTCATTATGCCAAATGATTTTTTTGGTAGTCTGATATCCTCCCATGTTCTGAAATCATGAATATGGCGAACTTCCTCTATATGATAAAAATTGTAGATAAGCCACCACTTGGTACTGCTAGGTCATTATCATCTCCTTCTGTAAATTCGCTAGCAGTACCTTCACCTCCCCATAACCAGGGAGAAGTAGCCCTGGAGCCATATGTGGTTCGAACCATGATTGCTGGTGAGGCCCCATGATTTCCCCATATAGCCCTTTAGAAACATCAATTTTGAGCTCAGTTCCTATTATGCACTGATGTCCATATGGCAAGCTCACAGCACTCGCTGCTCAAAGCAGAATCCCTTTATACTGATAAATCTGGTTGGGAAGGGCTCTGGTTATCCGCTTCATTTGCCAATATTGGACAGGAGTCATTCTGTCTCTGTACACTAGATTATTTTGAGAGGAGCGGAATGGATCCATTGGCATTATGCTAGAGGTAAAGTAAATTGGAATCTGAAGTCACAAAATATTAAGGGTTTCCTCCGCCATATCTATCACAGCTCCAAATTCCCTCATAATTTCTAAACTGATTGAATATCATAGTTATTGTTTGGTAGAACCACTACTGGAGTGGAAGCCCTGAATGACCTAAATTGTAAAGGCAACACGTTATATGCTCCTTTGGACATAGTACTCTGCGTCCCTGAAGTCTCATATACTATTCATTGGTCTACAATTGGCTTCATTGGAAGCTTAGCAGCCATTCTGGTAAAAATTATATTCAAAGGGGCCATGTGTCTATGATAGCGCAGATTTTTGTGTTCTGAACAAAAATGTCACAGTAAGTGCACTCTGTGACGATCAAGGCGCTGCCTGACCGCCACAGCGCCCCAACCCCCCTAAGGCAGGGATCGCAGCTAGTAGTAACATCAATAATATATGTAAAAGCGTGGGGCTCAAGGGCAACAACCCTTCGAAATGGCATTCTGTCAAATAAGATGCCATAAAATCAATGAAACCTCTGAGCAAAGGTGGCAAAGGTTGATGTAGTGGGCGACTGGGCCAATCAAAGGCTGCCAACCCAAATTCTGAGGAACTAAATGATGAGATTGGCAATGGCAAAGAGCAGCCAGCGAATCGGGGACTGCCAAGCCAAATTATGCCAAAAATGGAAATGATGAGAATCATGGCATCGGGAAGCTCAGCAAATCAGGAGCTGCCATGCTGAATCCGCCCCTTGTTGAAAGGATTGAGAGCCATGGCAAAGGTCAGCCCAGCGAATCAGGGGCTGCCAGGCCAAATTATCCCAAAAATGCGGATTTTAGTGATAAGGTCGACACAAGCTCTGATTCACCCCCAATATGGAAAATATATGGGGAAAAGTTTCCGTAACATCATGGGTACCCAATGAATGGTCTAGAATGGGCCTAGATGGGAATATCAGAGGCCAAGACTCTCAAAATTGGCCTGCAATTAGCCCACCCCCCGCAGACTCCATTGGATCCAATTTCCCCATATCCCCTGTTCCATATAATAAATACAATAAAGCGAAGGTGTTTAGGACAACTTCATCTTCTAATATATACAAATAAAAACCTCAAAATCGAAACTAAAATTTTGAGATTTTGAAATCATTTATTGAGATTTTGAAAAAAAAACCAGGGATTTTGAGCGAAGAAGATGGACCAATCCTCGGATTTTGACAAAGCAGTCGCCTCTCTGTATGCTCTCTCTAGGGGACAGACTGTCCTCCTCAGCGTGAGCATCATCCTCACCATGTTCCAAGGATACCTGAACTGCTCATCAAGTCAATAAACAAAGAACTTAACCACGACAGCCCTCTCATGTTTGTGGGCCCTCACATGGGCCCTCTTGCCCAACTGCTTTGTGGCAATGTGGAAAGACCCCGTTTGTCACATTAGATGAAGTTCATTCAATCTCATCTCCCTTATATGGGATAAGATGGGGAGACCATATGAGAGAGCCCTACCTGCTTGGTATGAGCACACTCCCACTCTCCTGATGGTCATCTTATCCATCCTGTTCCTGATGAGGGAAGCCGCTCGCCTCCTCCCATCCTAAGGTAATTCTGTCGCTTATGTCCATCATGTTGATGCCACATCCGAGTTTAGACAAGCATTGACCCCAGAGGACTTAAGTGTAATGCATGGAACCTTCTCCCACGTTAGATTACAGGCCCGCCTTACAGCGGCCTCTGGGGGTATGACAGCCACGTCCCTCCAGATTGCCCAGGTGATAGCAGACCTTCCGAAGAACCTGTCTATCTGGCTCATTGACCTTTTGGAAACACAGTCAGCCCTTCCAGCCTCTCTGAAGGACTGCCTCCACCTTGTGGAAAGAGCCACCACCCCAAACGACTCTCAGGATGCTGCCTGGTCAGCACTCTTGGCCCTCAGCCAAGGGAGAATGGCCATTAAGGAGTACGCTAGGCTGTTCCAGCCCCTAGCCAAAGCCACAAAAGTGCCTCCTTCCCAGCTTTCACGGATGTTTAGACAGAACCTTCGCCCAGAAATCCTCACAGCTATGGCCGCCACCCGCCTGGGGGCAACCTTTGAAGAAGAGGTCACTGTTGCTTCCCAGGTAGAAAACCAGCTAGCCTTGTCCCAAGCCAGGGCCCCTGCACCTGGGAACCACAGTAGATTCCACGGATGACGCGTGGAGTCAGATCCCATCTCAAGCCACATGGGGCAACAGGAGCTTGGGGCCCTGTGGAAAATGTCCTACGCCTTGCAGCTCCTGAACCCACTGCTCCCAGCGGCTTGGATAGCCCCACCTTCAACCTTCGCCTGACCCCTGCACGCATCTCTTCGCTCAAAAAAGAAAACAGTTCCTCCTACCTGGTGATTACGTTTACTTTAAAGCGAAAGAAGAAAGAGAAAGGGGCCAAGTTAGAAAAACTGTGGGCTTTAGTGTATAGTGGGGCCAAAGAATTTACTTGAACTGAGAGCTAGCCAGGAAATTGGGAGTACAAATGCGAGAAAAGGGGACCATGACCCTTGCGGACACCTCCAAGTTGTCAGAATGCTGGGAGATTGATCCCAGGATCAAGCTTCAACAGGGAGTCCACCACTTCTAGGAAGACTTTTGCGCCATCCAGAACCTGCCCCACCCATCGTTCTGGGCATGAAATGGTGGCTTAAGTACTCCCCACATTTTGATCTGGAGGAGGGCCAGGTGATGCTTCACCCCAAGAACAAGAGCCTTTAACGTTAGAATTCTTTACCTCTGGCAGAAGAAGGCCTGGCGTGAACTCTTTGAACCTAGGAATGGAGAGGGACAAGATACTGGAGTAATTCAGAGACAACAAACACCCGTTCCAGAAGAGCGTCGCCGCCCCCTGAGATCCACAGGGCCCCTTCGCATTCTCATTCAAGTTCAAAGGGGATTCTGAGCTCCCAAAAGGAAGTCCAGTGTACCCCCTGAACCCCAGAGCAAAGGAAGCCCTAGACCAGTACGTGAAGGATATGTTGGAGTGAGGGATGATCGTGCCTAAAAATCTCCTGTGGTGTCTCCCATCCTTCTGGGCCCCAAGGCTAATGGTGAGCTCCGCCCCTGTGTGGACTACCGCCGTCTAGACGCCATAACTGAAATGGACCCCTATCCCACTCCGCTAATGGCGAGCATCTCACAGATGATCGCTGGGAGTCAGGTATTCTCTAAGTTGGACCTGGTCGACGCTTTCAACCAAGTGCCAGTTGTACCCGAGCACCAACAGTAAACGGCATTTAAGAGCCATCTAGGGGTATATGAGTACAAGGTTATGCCATTTGGACTTAAGAACGCCCCTGCCATTTTTCAAAGGACCATTGACCATGCCCTGGACGACCTGACTGGGAGATGCTGTGTTGCATACATGGATAACATCTTAATGTTCTCCAAGTCTCGAGAGATGCACACAGAGGACGTCAAGAAGGTCCTCAGTGCACTGGACAAGGCTAACCTGCGACTGAAGCCCTCCAAATGCGAGTTCTACAAGGGCTCAGTATCTTTCCTAGGAAATGTTGTATTCGAGAAAGGGACAGCCATCTGCCCAGACAAGCTGACAGCAGTGAAGGAGTGGGCAGCGCCAATTGATAAGACAGGTGTGCGCAGTTTCTTAGGGGTGGTGAATTTCCTGAGGAGATCCACCAAGGACCTCTCAGAAATAGCCACCCCGCTTACCCGGTTGACCAGGCAAGTCCCTTTCCAATGGGGGGAGGAAGAAGAGAGGGCATTCCAGGCCATCAAGGAGGCCCTCCTTACAGCGCCAGTCCTAGCGCACCCGGACGCCAATTGCCCATTCATTGTAGATACAGATGCGTCAAATTTCGCCATTGGGGCGATCCTTTTGCAGACAGTGGAGGATGGTTTGGACCACCCAGTTTTACTTCATAAGGAAGATGCTACCGGTGGAAACAAACTACCTTGTCTATGACAAGGAACTTCTGGCGATTGTCACGGCACTAGATGAGTGGCAGCATCATATGTTGTATGCGCGCCACCTGCTCACAATCCAGACTGACCACAGGGCCTTGGAGTTCCACAAGAGCCCCTATAAGATGAACCAAAGACAAGCCCGCTGGCACCTGGAGCTGTCTCAATATGATTTAAAAATAAAATATAATCCTGGGGAGAGCAACTTACTCCCAGACCTACTTAGCTGGGACCTGAAAATGACTTTGTGAAGGAGGAACTAGACGTGTTCAACATGGCCACGATGCTCCTTCCCCAGTTGTTTGCATCGATACAGGAGGAATGCGCCGACCTAAAAGAGAGAATTTGGAAAGCCCAACGATGCACCAAATTTGAAGAGATGGTCAGGAGAGAGGTAAAGGGAGGGGACCCCAGCGAGGGCTACAAGAATTGCAGGTAGGAGGGGGGCCTCATCCTGCACCACGACCGCCTAGGGGTCCCAATGCTCAAGCTTCAAGCCAAAGTAATGGAGCTATGTCATGACCACCCCCTGGTGGGACACCATGGGGTGGGGAAAACAATTGAGCTAATACGCTGGAACTACTCCTGGCTGGCCTAGTGTGAATGGTAAGAGGGTATACCACGCGCTGCCTTACCTGCGCCCATCCAAAGCCATCTTGAAACAAACCAGAAGGGAAGTTAAAACCACTGCAGATCGCCCAAATGCTGTGGACCTCCCTGAGCATGGATTTTATCACCGGGCTCCTAAAATCAGAGGGCTATGACGCGTTCATGGTGGTGGACTAACTAATGAAGTATGCTGAGTTCTTCCCTTGCACCTCTAAAATCATGGCGAAGGACATGGCCAAAATCTTTGTGAGAGAGGTCTTTGCTTGACACAGACTCCTGGATGAGATCATCTCAGACAGGGGCCCGCAGTTCATCTCCAGGTTCTGGGATCACCTCATGGAAAATCTAAAATTTAAACCATGCCATTCCTCTGCCTACCACCCCCAGTCAGATGGCCAGACGGATAGGGTCAATCAGACTCTGGAACAGTACCTACAGTGCTACCTCACCATGCGACATGATCATTGGACATGTGGCTGAGGATTTCACAGTTTGCATACAACAACCTGGTGCACTCATCGACTGGAATGTCGCCCCTCTTCGCAAACCATGTGTATCACCCACAGATGATGGAGGGACATGCTGGGGGAACGAACCCTGTAGCAGATGAGTTAGTGACTGGAATAAAGGAAAATTTTGAGATTTTGAGAGCCAACCTAGAGAAGGCAGCGGAGGCTCAGAAGAGGAAGGTGGATACGCATCGCTCTGAGGCTCCACCCCTCAAAGATTGAGATTATGTATTGATAAATGTCAAACACTACACACCCCTGGGACAGTGTAGGAAGTTCAGACCTGTCAACCTAGGTCCCTACAAGGTCCTTCGACAGGTGAATGAGGTGGCATACAAATTAGAATTCCTGAAAGGATTGTGCGCACATCTGGTTTTGCACGTTTTGCAGCTCAAGAAGTATGAAGGACCCATACCAGCAAAGCTGGAGCTGGTCCAGTTGGACAACCCAGGGGAGGCAGAGTATGAGGTGGAGGAGATTCTGGACACCAAAATCGCTCACAAAGAGCAAAGGTACTTGGTGAAATGGGTCAGTTACCCAATAGAAGAATCCTCCTGGAAAACAGCTGCAAATTGCGCCAGCTGTCCCTGGAAGGTGGAGGAATACTTGGGGCGCAGGGGCTCTCCTCTGAAGGGGGTGATGTGATGGTCAAGGTGCTGCCTGACCGCCACATAGCCCTGACCCCCTAAGGCGGGGATTGCAGCTAGTAGTAACATCAATAATATAAATAAAAGCGTGGGGCTCTAGGGCAACAACCCTCAAAAATGGCATTCTGTCAAATCAGATGCTGTAAAATTGATGAAACCTTGGAGCAAAGGTGGCAAAGGTCAACATAAATGGTGATCGGGCCAATCAAAGGCTGCCAACCCAGATTCCGAGGATCTAAATGACAAGATTGGCAACAGCAAAGAGCATCCCAGAGAATCAGGGGCTGCCAAACCAAATTATGCTAAAAACAGAAATGGTAAGATTCATGGCATTGGGCAGCCCAGTGAATCAGGAGCTGCCAAGCCAAATATTACCAAAAGAGGAAACAACGAGAATCATGGCATCAGGCAGCTCAGCGAATCAGGAGCTGCTAAGCTGAATCCACTACTTGTCAAAAGGATCGAGAGCCACAGTGAAGGGCAGACCAGCAAATCAGGGGCTGCCAGGCCAAATTATTCCAAAAATGGGAATTTTGGTGATAAGGTTGACATGAGCTCTGATTCGTCCCTAATGAACAAAAATATATGCAGAAAAGTTTTTGTAATGCCATGGGTACCCAACGAACAGTCTAGAATGGGCCTAGATGGGAATATTGGAGGCCAAGATTCTCAAAATAGGCCCGCAGATACCCTGCCACCTGCGGACTCCATGGGTCCAATTTCCCCATATCCCCCGTTTCATAATATAAAAACAACCAAGAGAAGGTGTTTAAGATAACTTCATCTTCTAATATATACAAATAAAAAACCTCAAAATCAAAAATAAAATTTTGAGATTTTGAAATCATTTATTGAGATTTTGACAAAAAACCAGGGATTTTGAGCGAAGAAGATGGACCAATCCTCGGATTTTGACAAAACAGTCGCCTCTCTGTATGCTCTCTCTAGGGGACAGACTGTCCTCCTCAGCGTGAGCATCATCCTCACTATGTTCCAAGGATACCTGAACCGCTCATCAAGCCAACGAATGAAGGACTTAACCACTGCAGCCCTCTCATGTTTGTGGGCCCTCACATGGGCCCTCTTGCCCAACTACTTTGTGGCAATGTGGAATGACCCCGTTCGTCACACACTCTGAGTAAGAAAAACATCAGTGTTTATTACATGGACATCCTAAGGCTTTTTGTTACTCAGAATGGAGGAAATGCCCATACTGACATGAGGATACTCCTTAGTGATTTTTCAACTGGAATTGCTACATTAACCCCTACTAGAGAGGCAACATCCATAGAGGGGTCCGCGTTTCTCATGCCAGTTTGTTCCATAATCTGCCATGCATATGGCTTCTGCACATCCTGGCAGAACTCAGAGCTTAGGGGTGAAAAATCACTCTCTGGAATGGAAGCAGGGGTATCCGATGGAAGCTGTTGGTATAGCAAGTCATCCAGATGAGTTTAGAGTCCTACGCGAAGAAATGCTTGAGAAATCATTAGAGTCAATTGAATTGGACTTAGTGGAGTTAAAGCATCCCGTCTCTACTCCACTCAAGATTTTCCCTTCTTGATCTTCCCAAATGGTATTATTTAAAGGTCAAGGACAAACCAGCTAAGAATGATAGGGCGAAAAGGATCCGCTTTTATATAAGATGGATAAATATGTTCCAGCAGTTGATACCTTGGTTGCTAAAGCCCATATCCCAAGGGGTATGCTGCGGAAACAGCAGGGGTCTTTCGTGCTACATTGGGAGTGCTGAATGTGTGGAGAGTTGATGTAAGGTGTTCATGGTTCGAATAAGCCCTGCACCTTCATCCAAAACGTGTTATATAGCAATATATAATTCCCAATATGGTTTGATGGCTGCCATCATTGCTATACCGACATCCTTGGCAGACAAAATGTTGGCTTCAAGTAACGCATGTGCTTATGCCAAGAATTGTTCAGTGAATTCTAACAGGGACTTATTTCAGTGGAACTGTACAGTCAGGAAGTTGGCCTTTTGTTGGGCCATCTTGGCCACGCCCCCAAACATCCAGTGAACATTCGCTTTCACTACTTCATAAGATACTGAGCTATTTGGAAGGTAGCAGGTAACTTGATTGGCACTTTTCATCTAAAGTGGACAGCAACAGTTTTTCTTTTCACTGATCAGAAGTCCCTTCCATGGCAAATTTGAATCGCTTTAATGTAGCTGTGCATATTCCCATCATAACTGAAGGGTGGTAATTACTCAATTTGAAAAGTTTCTCCTTGCTCTGGGCTCCAGCCATGAGGAGCAGTCAAATTGGGTTCTGAGTGACTAGGGATACCACCCCCTTGTGAACTATCATATGGACAGCCAGAAAGAATCGAATCCACTGAAATGGACTCAGAAGAAGTAGTGTTGCGCGGAGGGTCCACTGCAACCCCCAAGGTTTACTCATTTCCTGATCCATAACACTCCTCCCCAAATTCACCACTAACTGCACCACTTCCCCCAGCTCCGTCATGCTCAGCAAAATGTTTGTTGATAATCTGTTCTGTTTTAACTAAATAGCATCTACACCGTCCATCCTAAAATTCATATTGCAGCATCTCATATTGATTATACAACTTCTGACAAAATTCCCTCTCTGAGTTCAATTTCCGCTCCAAAGTCTATAGTTGCAAGAGGCGTCTTCCACTGTGTTCTGCATTCTTATATGCTGCCTGCTAGCATTACGCGCATGTTGATTAATGTCATCAGTTTTGTTGATGAGGGTGACTTGTTCTCGCACCAATTCCTCGTTGGCCCATTGAAGGGTATCTAGCCATACTTGCATGTCTATGTACTCTCTCATCTCACTGAACGGAAGAGATTTGGCTCAACTGCACTCATTTGACTAATAACTTCCAACTATGTAACCTGACGTATCAACTAGAGATATTTAGGTGATGTTGACAAAAAAATGAGCGTGTTATCCATCATCTGCTGATTACTCCACTTGATGCAAAGCTTGCTGAATTCAATGCTATGGAACTGACATGATCTGTTACTTGCTGTTCCATCAATGTTATCTTTACCTAATCTGAGCTATCGCATCTTCAAGCGCTTCCACCCACTCTGCTAGTTCCTTCATAAAGCTCACAGTATTGCTTCTCAACGTTGTTATGTCCAAAATACATTCTGCTTATAGGCCATGCCGATCCAACAGTTCTCCTATCACCTGAGGTAACTCCAAATTCAACTGTGGCACCAAAACGTCCAACTGACATCGGAAGTCCCTAAAATGGTGGTACACCTGTAACAGCACCCCCTGAACCTTCAAAAAAGAGCGATCAAGGGGGTCAAGCAGGAGGTGAGTATCATTCTGATGGGCTTGAATGAGCTGCATTACATCCCCAATCACAATATTGTGGCAAGCCAGCACACACAGTAGCTGGCGGATAGACGGCTGAACATAAGCAACTAAATGCTCTTCAGTTCCATGGGTAATAAGCCGATGAGACAACCTCATGGTAGTCATGTCCAGAAAGGACAGATACAGTGTAGCAGTTTTCTTGGTCCCATTGATTGTAGATCAAACTCAAAGCATTCTCCCACACCTCATCTTCATAGAGTGATACCCCCACAAAAGCCATTCCATAATGTCATGCAGCTTCTGAGGGGTCACATTTGTAGAGCGACCTAGTTGGTCAGCCATCAACTCAGGACAGGTTTCTAATTACAAATCGACCATAGCATCTTCATCACCCAGCTTGGTTACTGTAAATAGTACTGTTTCATAGTTAGATGCTTCCTGCGTTTCCTCAGCGTACCACGCATGGAATCTGATAAAGTTTTGTCATAATGAGTAAGGGCTCGCCACTTTTCCCTAGCGCTGATAAACTACAGTTGACCAGTGGCCCCAGTAGTGAGCACCACTGTTACATCTCAGAGTAAAGGCTTGATTCCGCTGAGTCAGTTTACATAGGGTATTAGCCACTGAGCAACCAAATTGGAAGATATGAAGATTGCTGACTCTAATAAAAACCCAATATGATATATGGAGTGATCACCCCTATCAACATTTTATTAATCTTCTAATAAATTAGGCTTATCTGCAAAAACCTACTAAAGACCTCACCTCAATCTTCCATTCAACTCTTAAAATCTCGGTCTCCCAAGCCAAATGCATCCTTTGCTTGGTAAAATACTATTCATTTTTCCTTTTCTAGTATCTCACATCTATATTGAAATCTCAGCACAATTTCACTTGATTCACTGAGCAGTCAACTCTTCAATCGGTTTGCTTTTCATACATATATCTTTTCTGTCAATCTTAAGACTTGTCTTGATTCCCATTTTCAATCCACTGGAATGTGTAGCGTATCGTCCAGTCATATCAAATTCTTGGCAGCATTAATGTACTGTTTGATCATGAGCAACTGGTTGGGTTATCAGAACATTATTAAGAAGGGGTGCTATGATTACTTGAAAAATATACAGTTATGTTTTAAGGATGACAATGACCTTTGATGCGCTATAAATGTGATTCATAAAGTGCCACTGAGTTGTTTCCGCTGATATGAATGAGACCTGTAACTAGTTTAAAGCTGCTGAAGCAGTATTTGGTGAAGAAATTAATAAACTAATTGAGCATGGCTCATTATGCCATTGTTGAGTCCATGGAGAGTCCAATCATTATTGTGAAGAAAAAGGATGGATCAAATTGAGTGGTGATCAATCACTGCTAGTCTAATAAAGTCACTAACGATTCATATCTACTGCTGAGGATCAACAACGCGCTCAATCTCCTAGGGAAAGCCAAGTTCTTTTTAGTGACAAATTGATACTAGTATATTGGCAGATAGACTTGCCAAAAGAAGATGAAAAGAAATGTGCAATATTCACTAACACAGGGATTAATCAAGCTGAAAATAAAGCCCCAGGTATTTTGTAACGCATTGGAAGCTTTCCAGATGGTGGAGGATTCTAATTTGTTTGACCTGAAGCTGTATTGCGTTTTTGGTGTACTTGGACGACACTGACGTTTTCAGCATGACATTCAACAATCACCTGGAGCACTTGGAAAAAGTGTTTAAATGCCTAGTGATACCAAAATTGAAGATCAAGCTGAAGAATTGACATCTATTTAAGAAAGAGCTTGAATATTTAGGGTTTGTAAAAACTCTGGCGGATTACAACTGCATTCACACAAGATAATGACCATTAAACATATGTCAATCCTGAAGAGCTTTGGGACATACAAGCCTTTCTTAAGAAGGTTGGCTACTATTGCCAATTTATCAAGATCTTTCCAGAATCACTAAACCATTATTTCACCTGCTGAAGGGTTGAAAAAAGCTTTGTGTGAAATGATGAGACTCAAGAAGCGTTCAATGAGCTAAGAAGATATGACTATACCTGTTGTGAAATACTAAACATTTAATCAAAAGTTTATAAATTAAACTGATTGGGGGTGGAAGGCGAGTTAGTAGGGCGTATAGCTACCAACCTGAAGGTTGCAGGTTTGATTCCCACCCTTTGCACATCAATCAGGGTGCCAGCCAAAGGAAGCTATTGGCGGTTAGTAGGTATAATAACACGAAAACCTCACCCATGACGTAACCAGAAAAATCCAAGTCCCAATCCAGAGGTGAAAAAAAAACTTTCTATGACAGAGTTGACCCTGCTCAGGTTTCATGTCAATACTTTCTTTCTCTATTTTGGTAATGTCCATCCCCTGGTCAGCTTGCCTTGAATAAATAAATTAAACTGATTCCTCATTAACAGCAATTGGCACCATTTTTAAGTCAAGTAGATGAAAATGGGGATGGCTATCTAGTGGCGTATTTGAGTAGAAAATTGATGCCAGTGGAAAGGAACTACACCGTGACAAGGTGTGAGCATATTGCAGCTAAATATGCCTGCAAACAATTTTGAGTGCATATACATGGGACACACTTCAAGGTGTGACTGAACAATCATCTCTATGCTGGTTGCATAATCTTAAGGACCAGAGGGGCAACTGACATGATGGTCTCTGAAACTGCAAGCCTATGGTTTATAATTTTACACTGATCAGGAGCAGCACATCAGAATTCGGACATACTATTGATTTATCTGCCATGAAAGTTGTGTACCAGCAAGAATATGATTATTCCAACGAATAATTGAAGGGTATAGGGGATGAACCGCAGGAGATCCAAATCATGCTGAAGAAAGAGAATGAAATACTGAGGTGAAGAATGGACAGCTGTATAAATTGTATTAATAAAAACAGTACTTATTCCCTAAAATGTCAGAATGCTCAGAACTTATTCAAGCCGCACACAAAGTTATAGGGCGTAAGGCCTAAGAAAAAACTATGGATCATCTAGGCCATTATTATCACTGGAATTGACTAATTATGATGCCACGGATTAACTAGCCTGTTTTATGAAATGTCAACTACAAAAGCCCCACAAGAATGTGGTGGGATACTGGCTAGTACGTCCTGGGTTTGCTTGGCACATGGTGTCAATAGACATTATAGGGCCCTTAAGTATTAGTACTGTGGGAGTAAAGTACATTTTAGTAACGATAGACCATCTGACTAGATGAGTTGAGATGAAGGCCTTGAGCAGAGTAGATGCTACAAGCACTGTGAGATTCATACTGTACCAAGCTATGTACCAGCATAGGTGCCCACAAGTATTATTGAGTTATTATGGAACCAACTTTACATCCTACAGAATCCCAAGAATGAATTAACTAGTGGGAAACTGAGTAGAGGTGTCTGTTCACTATCATCCAGAGATTAATAAGGTGGTAAAAAAGTTAACAATACTCTAGCTTTGACGCTGCAAAATATTGGTAGTGGGAAAACCCTCCGCTTGGGGATATTATCTGAGTTCAGTTACATTTGTGTACAATATTAGTTATTATATGGCAACAGGGAAAATGCTATTCGAACTCTTATATGGACAAAGAGCCTCACTACTACTATTTTGTATTAAGCAGTGGAACCATCTTTGGGATGAGCACAGAGCAAATTTTAACCTAAGTGTAAACATATGATCAAGTTGCAATTACAGGCATTTGACAAAATGTTGAAAGAAAAACTGGAGAAAATAAGTGGGGCTATCAAAATTGACCAGCGCTCAAAAAGTACCATGTGGAAGACAGGGTAGCCTATGATACCCATGGGTTATAAAAAAGAAACAAGATGGACGCCCTATAATCAGGGTGTTTGATATTAATACTAAGATGGTGACATCTGCTTATATGCTAAAAACATTTCTGATGGTCATATAGTGAACAGAGGCTATATTAAATGCTTAAAGTATTATCTATGGATTTTTAAGATAATATAAGATAAACAACATATAGAAAAAATATAAAAGTTAAAGTAAATTGAAAAAAATTATAATTACAAGAAGGAGACCATCCTTGAGAAAAAGTTAGAAAATAAAAAATATTTATAAAAATTGTTTTTTATTGCTGAGATCAAAAGGATCTGACAGTGATAACATCTTCTATTGTTTAACAGGGAAAAGGGGGATGAACTATGACAAAAGTAGTTATTAAGTATGATGTAATCAAAGAAGACCATGAAAGTTGGCAGGATCAGCTTGAGTTGAAATAGGTTCCACCGTAAAGAGGCATTAGAATGAATGAGGATGCTTGCAGGATCATCTCATGTTAGAACTGGATATGTTTGAAGTGGCATGAGAAAGGAGAGAGGAAGATCTAATCTGATCAAAAATGAAGAGCCCAGCTTAGGGAGTACAGGCACCAAGGAATTAGTGAAGCTGACTAAAAATATCCTTTAAATGACAAATAGTCATAGAAGCCTCTCCTGGGGTAATAAAAGCTTTCCAGTTTATATCATCAGTGAGAATGACTGAAGTAGTCCTGATATGGCATGAGGCCGTGAGAAATGCGCTCAGAGGATGCAGCTTTGAATAGGAGAAGAATAAGAGGAGCCATGCTGCCAAGAATGGCATTAGATGCATTGAGTGCATACAAGACTGAGCTCAGCTGAAGTCATATTGAATTATGATGGCCAAATCATGACCACAACCAAGGCAGCATTTGTCAGGATTCTCCTTTTATTTGGGGAAGCCCCAACTAGGGGTTGCAACCCGCCTACAAGTGGATGCCAGATTGTGCTCCTCATAAACTTGGTTGAGCTTGATCTGAAGTATTGGGGATTGACCTCAATATTATTTAAATAAATTCTTAATTTGACACCAGCGACTAATGCTGAGAATGTCAAAACTCAATTGGGTCAGGGCAAAATCCCTTTTAGCACTCACACCCCAAACAATTTACCTTTTTGGGACCACTGGAGAATTATACTGAGGATGGCCCCACTCCACTTGTATTGTTTATTTATCTCATCTGGCAATTGACTCTAAAATTTCCCTTTTTCTGATCCATTTCTATCCTTAATGTGCTATAAAAACCTCAAGCCTTATTTTAATTAATTACTGTTTCTCACCTTTCTCCTTTCCATTTTTAAAATAAACTTAAGACCTAATGTCCTATTAACTCTCTGAGGGGCTTTAAGGCCCTAATTAATAGAGACTGGGTTGGAGTTGCTCCCCCAAAGTCCTGATAGTGATTCTCACTACAGGGGCCCTGAGTTCTCAGTGAGAGCTAAAATTGGAAGGAGGAGGGGCAGTCCATGGCCTCTGACCTAAGAGGGTAATCCAGGATGAGGGGGCTAATGCCCCTGAAACTAGCCTGGGCGGCCAAGCCCAGGTTACCAGGGTGTCATCCCCAATGCTGGCTCTTATGCCAATGCTGGCCTTGTGTCGAAGATGGGACCTCCTCCTGATGCCAGCCCCAGTGCCAATGCTAGGTGTCATCCCTGATGCCAGGCCTCTTCCCAATACTGGCTCCAGCATTGATGCAGGGTGTTAACCCTGATGCTGGGACCACCTCTTGATGCTGGCCTCAACGCCAATGCCAGGTGTCAACCCTGATTCTGGGCCTTTTCCCAATGCCAGCTCCAGTGCCAATGCCAGGTGTCAGCCCCAAATTCCAGGACCTCCTCCTGATGCCAGCCCCCACACCAATGCCAGCCCCAGTACCAATTCTGGGTGCCAATCCCGATGCCAACTCTACACCAATGGCCCCACCTCAGCTTGGACCCAAGCTGAGGCTTGGAGGGGCTTTGTCAGGATTCTCCCTTTATTGGGAAAAGCCCCAACTAGGGGTCATGACCTGCCTACAAGAAGATTCCAGATTGGGCTTTCCATTAACTTAGGTTGAGCCTAATTTAAAGTATCAAGGATCAACCCTAAATAATTAAATAAATTCTTACTTTGACACTGGTGACTAATGATGAGGATGTCAAAACTCAATTGAGTCATGGAAAAATCCCTTTTGATGCTTGCACCCCAATCAAGTTACCCTTTCAGGACCACTGGCAAATTATGCCAAGGATTGTACCACTCCCTTGTATTATTTATCTTAGTCAGCAATTGACTCTGAGATTTCCCTTTCTAAATCTGAATCTAGCCTCGAGGTCCTATAAATACCTTGAGGCTTATTTCAATAAAATACCGTTTCTCACCTATCTCATTTCCGCTTCTAGCTTAACTTAAGGCCTTAATGGCCTATTAACTCTCTGGGGGCTTCAAAGCCCTGATTAATAAGGGATGTGTTGGAGTTGCTCCCCCAAAGTCCTAACAGCATTTACTAGTAAATTACTGCCTTTTAATGAATAATCTGGTCAAGCGAGGGATCGTTGGTATATTAGTATGAACATATCACCCTTTCCCATCAGATTATAGCACAATCTGCTTTAACCGCTGGGGGAGATTTGCCCTGATGAATGTGTTTTTCTTAAGAGATGATGACTTTTTTGGTTGTTATCTCTAATGTAATGTTTACCAATCTAATTGAATATAATTCTACCAAAATTTATAATGTTTTGTCAGGGAGGATCCCTGACAATTATACATATGGTTAAATTAACAACTTTTTATTTTGAATTTTATCTGAGGAAGGCTGACCATGAGACAGTTACTTCTGATATGTAAACGAATAAGCGCTAAATATAAGCTAGAGGCACCCCAGAGAAGCTAATGCTGTCTCCTGTTGCCAGCGAGAATGCCAAATAAAGGAAGAGGGTACCATGAGTAGAGGTTTGTGCCACTATTGAACACTATTGAAGGAAAGGGTCTGAGGTGATGAACCAAACCGGAAACCAGGATGAGACCAACTGTCATTGATGGGGGTTGGTAGATAACCAAAAAACCATGCTTGAAATTGGTTCATAAGGTGCGACTAAGATTGGCGTACAGCTTCCTGGAGGGTGAGAATAGATCCATAAATGGCATCCAAGACAACCGTGTGGATAGTCCACATTGCAATTGCTACCACTAAGGCTCAGAGGTAAGGTTGTATAAGGGGAATTCAAGTACAAGGTGAAGATGTCTTTTGATAGGCTGAAGGGCTGTGTTTGCTCCTGGAAAAAGAGACGCTGAACCTCACACCAGATCACTTTTGATGGAGGGCACTATTCCAGGCAGTAGACCAAAAGTCCCATATAGATCACATACAATACATGAATAGTGTGACGCGTTGGATTGCTCAGCAGTACGTTATACCCGTTTCAAGCAGTGCCACACATGGGAATGAACATGCAGCTTTGGAAGAGGGTGATGGGCGTACTTCCAGATGGCTTTCTGGGTTTCTAGGGAGTAGGGGATGTCAAAATGTCCAGATAATATACCCTGGTCATGATAGGGGACCTCCTTGGTATCACATTGTTCAGAACGGCTTAGGCTTGTACTTTCTTGTGTGAAATGGGGAGTAGGGCGACCCCTCTAACCGATGTGACCACTGATGCTAATCCTCCACTCAGCACTCCGCATGGAGAGGAGAATTTTTTGAAATGGGGCGACGTCCCATGCGAGCACACAGCAGATGGACTGAGGCAAAATATTTTAACAGAGAATGGGGGTGGGTAGGATTTCTGAAGCCCAGGGCTTGTGAAAATTGGAGCAGGCCACGCATGACCAGTGTTGGGCTTGGAGTGTGGGGTTTGTGACTTCAGCGATCCAGGTGCCAAGTACTTTGGCGGTATGGGCCTCAAAGTTGAGAAGGTCCATACCACCACTATGGTGAGGGCCAAACAAGACATCCAGGTGCACTTTCTGTGGGCGGCCTAACCAAAGCCATCCTTTCAGGAGGACGTATAACATAGTGAAGAAAGATGGGGAAAAGGTGATAGAATGAGCCACTAACCAAACTTTATATAAAAGTATAGAGTTGACCAGCACAAATCTGCCCGTGAGGGAAGTTTGGTGGGCTCTAAAAGGAGGCAATGTGTTTTTGACATTGTCCAGGATATGGTGCTCCATCACCGATGAGGTGTACCCTCCCACCTTCAGACACACACCCAAATGGCGTACCAGACCAGCAGTGGGTCTTAGCACAAAAGGGATCACAAGCGGGGCGGTATGGGGTGGGTTGGGAAAGTGAGCCCGTGAGCTAGCTGCTGTAGCAGGTAGGAAACGGGGTGCTTGTGACCAGTGGGCTTGGAACTGACCAAGAAGAATGCTTTCGGTTTTGGAAGCGTTAGGTGCAGCGTTACTTCCCCTGGAGTAAGCCTGTATATTAGCCTCAAGCGTGCGTGAAGCTTGATTTTTAGATAACCCAACTACACAATCATCAGCAAATGCCAACTTCTTATCCAGTGCTTGGCCTTGAACATAGACACCAGTAAGGTGGGCATTCATGTTGAGTAAGTGGATAAGGCTGAAGTTATACAAGAGTAGTCTCAAACGGTCCCCTTGACGGAGGCCCTTTTGAGGGCGAACTACATCAGTTAGGAAGCCATTGCCATGCACAGCCATTGTGGCATATGCCGTAAGAAACATCACCCAAATAATGAACTGATGAGGGGTGGAACTTGGGGAGGCAAGCTCTGAGGTAATCCCAGTTGACTCTAACATAAGCCTTCTGCTGGTCTAAAAAAACAAGTGCCCTTTAGCCGTGGATTGGCAAACGTTGGCTACAGTGTGTATGTTGTCCCATATAGACTGCTTGGGAATGAAACCAATTTGCTTGAAGGAAATGATATCAGAGGCCACTTCCCCTAGGCGGCTGGCCATAATTTTAGTTAGTAATTTATTATCTGTGTTAGTAAGTGATATGGGGCGCCAGTTGGCCAAGACCATATTATCCCCTTTTTAGTACAGCATAATTGTGTACGCCTCTAGGACCCATGGAAGGAGGAGCGTTTCTAACAGAAATTGGTTCATTGAGGATAGTAACAAAGAGGAGAAATAGTTAAAATATTCCTTATAGAACTCATAATGAATCTTATCTGGACCTGGGCATTTCTTGTGTGGTGCACCACAAATGGCATACCAGAGTTTATCTGAAATATTAAACTCATTAACTCTAGATAATGGGAAAAAGTGTGGATCTGTGCACTTTTGAGAAATTCTTTAACTCAGCCAGTTTGAAAGGATTGGAGAAATACAATTCAGAGTATTAGTTTTAAACTTCAAATGCACTTTGGCTTGAGTTTCTATTACAGAGTAGTCCGGCCGCCACACCTGTGTGTAAGCCAAGCTCTGTCACAGTGTGAAGAAATTTTTGGAAAAAATAGGAGAGGCATGTGCTGCCTGCCATTATATTTTTTGCTTTGTACTGTACACAAATGTGATTTTTGTGTTGCCTTACCAGTGCGTTGAGGCGAGCGGAACACCTCTGCACACTTTCAACCCCAAGTGGGCTGTAGCCTGCATCAGGGACGCTAGATTACAGGTGGTCCACTTCTGCAAGCATTGCAAAATAACCACTGATGTAGCCCAAGAGTGATGCAATGAGAGGTGGAATGCCTAGCAGATGGTGTTTGCTTTGAAGCCTGACCAGGTAGAAAGTGGATCAGCACAGAACGGTGTGGTAAACTCTGGTGCTGAGGTTTTGGTATCCACCCATGAGGAAACCCTGGGCGACGTGATCTCAGCTGGACTAAGTTTGCACCACTTTGGCACATGTGCTTCTGGGTGCGACAAAGAGAATGAAATCAACACCAACCTGTGGTCAGAAAAATCAATTTTGGTCATCATAAAGTGTGCAACCTAAGACTAAAAGTTCAACAAGCAAGAATAAGGTCAATGTGGGACATAGACCTCAACTGACCGTTGTGCACATGGGGACGGAATTGTTGGGGAGTGATGGTACATGTTTAGGTAGGGTATCAAACAGCACCAAAGTGGCTTTATGAACGCAAAGTTCTACATGCCCTGAGGTGGGGCAGGCGCATAAGGCCAGCGGTCAGTGGCTATTGTTGGCCCAGCAGTTCATATCGTCCACCACAAATGGGTCAGGGGCAGTGGGAGGGAAGTAACAAATGAGAAGAATTCCCAGTGAGCCCATGCACATGTTGGGCATAAATATTAACGATAGCGTGCACTTCATCATCCCACAAAAAGGACACTATGAGCACATGGCCATCAAGGATCAATTTTTAGATATAAATTTAAAATTATGGGTCACACATATAAGCGCCCCACAGTACGGTGGCCAAAAGGAAAGAAGGGGAGGAGAATGGTTGCCCATGTATACTTGGCACCATGTGGATAGTAGTTTTCCTGAGTGGCCAGGATGTCCATAGGTAAATTATTTTTTCAAAACTCAGTTTCCTAGCCTAGGATGGCGAAGCCTTGAGTCCAGCAATGTTCAACGTCCCTTTTGTAAAGGCTCCCCCCATCACACCTTAGGTACTATGAGAAGGGCCACCTTGGCCTTCATTTGCTGCTTTTCCAGCAGCAGGTTTTAGAGGTCTCAGTTTGTATGGTTTCTCTGCGTCCTTGAGGGCAGTCATTGCAGTGGGTTTAAAAGTGTTTTTTTGGCTTTTGTTTATTTGGTACAATTTTTTGATTACTGTGCTCCTGCAGTGCATCAACGGAGGCTGATGGAAATTTTGGAGGGAAATGGGTGGTAGAATCAGGTTTGATTGAGGCTTGGTAATTTTTCTCATGTAAACCTGACTCACTCATTGGGTCATCAGGTTGGTTGGCCCAATCTGATTGGTGCTCATTTCATGTACCACTTCTGCACAAATGACTTGATGTCATTCTGGGTCTGGGCGAGTGGGATCACAGATGCAGCTGTGGCCAAAGCTGTGGCTGCTGCTCTGCGGGCCTGCTTTTCCTTCTTGTGCTCCTGTGGGGACACATATTTGACATGAATGTAACACTCCTGAGTGCCCCACAGAAGGCGGCGTCAGTGCCTATAGCTGGTTCATAATGGGTGTAACACTGCTCATTGCTTTGGGTAGGATTTCGTTTTGTGTGATGCCCTCCTTGGCTGGGCAGGTGTGGGCCTTTTGACCAAAAGCGTGACAAAAGGTGCAGATAGAGGGCAAGCTACCATTATGACACAGAACGGGTGGGATTCCTGCCATCAACTAACACAACTGCAGTGTGGGGAATTAGGTTTAGACTTCCACAACAACTGTGAGCGGTGTGATCACAGTGATTGCTTTTCCCATTTACACTTCTGGCATGAGTGTAAAGCATTTCATCTTAAAGGATTGAAGTTCCTCATATGACTTAAGCCCAGCCATTATGTGGTGCTCCAGCACTGTGCGCTTAATAATTGTGGGAGGAAGTCAAATGTTACATAAATTTGGTTTGATTCTGGTCCAACGAGTGTGCTTTGTATTGACCACCCATTGACTGTCCAGGATGTCTACCACTACACGCAACTGTGCGGCTTTGTCTGCTGCTTATTTTCAAACCTGAAATCTAACCAACCTCAGGTTATGGAGTGTGGTGCTACATGTACTGCGTTTGGGAAATGGTTGTGCACATCTCCACAGAACTTTTCCTAGAGCGCCGTTTTTTTGAATATCCATAAAGGCCCAAACCCCATGCTCCACTGACAATAGGGGCTGGGAATACGGAGTATTAATGAACTGCTTGCATTTTGCTTGCCAGGCCAAACTCTCTGGGGGAAATACTAACCGCCAGTTTTTTATAATTTTTATTTAGGATGCTTTTCACTAATTCATTTACGAATTTTATATGGTGTGGGGCCTGTCCCTTTACTTTGCTCGTTAAACTGCTAACCAACTTTGGGTGAACACTAAAATCCTCAAAGAAATTATCAAAAGGACCTAGTATTTAATTTAATTTGTTGTAATTACTGATTTCAACGAGAGAGAAAATTTATATTATCAACTTTTTAGTAAATTAACTATCTTAACTAATTAGGTTTGTCAGAAAGTGACTCAGAATTTATAATTAGTTGCTGAGCGTTGACAACGCTTATGGTAGAAAATTGGAAGGTAACCTTTTAGGTAACATGACCTGCTGCAAGTGGGTAAAAGGTCTTATTACCTAAGCGGTTGCTAGCCTGATAAGGGTAATACTCTGAGGTTTGATATAGACATTGGGACATGTCCTTCTATTTAAATTAGAAGGGATTGCATTCTAGTCAGCAGCAAAAACTGACTATAAAGGTGAGGAAGATCATCATTGGAGGTTACTTTAGAGAGTTAATTCATCAGTGATGACTGCTGTTTTCTATTTTGGTGCTAACAGAAGAGTTTGGCGCAGGATTCCCCTATAAATTTCCTTGGTTTTTATTAAATAAAGCATATATTTATACACTTTAAGACTTATGATAATTTAGACAATTATTCTATAATTATATTTATACTCTAAAATCATAGCTGAAGGATCAGATATGATTTGTCATTTATTTCTGTCAAGATCTCCGCAGCTCCTGAATCAAGAGAGGAAGGGAGAAGTTCACATTTTAACCGCTGAACCTACTGGTAGCAGGTCAAGTTATATTGAAAGGAAGAAGTTCCTTTGGACAAGACATTGCCAACTCCAGAGGAAAGTTGAAGTGATAGTATTTCCATTGTTGTCTGAATAAACTATCAGAATCTTCAAAGTGGGTTGCAGTAAGGTTTCCAGTATCTGTTCCAAGGAGAAACCAGAGCAGAAGAAATACATTTGGTTGTGGAAATTTAGTTGGATACTAGTCTTCATACTAGTATCTCATACCACACATATTATCAAGTTATATTATATTAACGTTTTTAGTTGCAAACATCAGAACTTGTGTAGTAGAACTAAGAGTTACAGGGAGTAACCCCAGCTAAAAGGTCAAACTTAGTGCTCACTACAGGGGGTAGTTGAGTTACCACAGGCTCAAAAGTTTACATCACACTAATTAACCCACATCTTGCAGTTGTCTGGTTGAAACAAAGGCACCAACGGATTCACACACATCAGCTCTCCCAGATCATCTGAATTGACCACTTGATTACTATTATCTGAGAACAGAACATCATATCAGGGAGGCCGAAGTGGCTGTGGGGATGAACAACTCCACAACTTCTGCAATGTGTCCAAGCGCCAGAGCGTGGGAGAAATAGAGACCAAATTCCTCTATATGTAGTTTGGGAGGTAACCTAGTCATTTACTGGTTAGTATATACTCCCTATCTGCGGTGTAAAAACTAGGATTGAAAAAAAGGCCATCCATTTACAACACAAGATCAACGCAGAACCCTGCTTATAGAGAAAGGTGGAGAAGGACCAAAACTGAGGGTTGCTTATTATGTCATTGAAATGCTGATAATAGTAAGACTAGCCCAGAACTCAGGATGAGTGAACTGAAAACGCCAATAGAATACCTCAGGTACAGCCATCCATATTGATGAGTGAAAAAGGAAGAGGGCAAAAACAAGTATTAGCCAGTGATTCCAAAAGTTATAAATCGTTGGCTCTAAATATCCAGCGGACTTCTTGAATTATAAATTAAATTAAGCTTTTTCAAAAAGAAATTTATTAATTTAAACTAAAAATAGTGTAAAAAGGAAAAAATGGAGTGCCAGTAATACCTGTTAGAAACCACTGCCCTATGTGCTCACTGAATGGGGAACTGGGACTAAACACACTACTATTGGTAATATTTTACATTTAGACCACAGCAGATTGACATTCTACATAATTTGCTAATAATGACTTAGATCTGACCTGCCTGGTCAGATTGATATTAAATTTACTGTCGGGAATATTCCTTCCCCTATGATTGTGCTTGTCATGATATAATAACACCTCCAATGGACAGCAGGTTACACCCACGGCCAGGACACATATGGCCAGTTTCATTGAGTTTGGAAGGGGTTTATCGCGCCCATACCTGTCAGGGACAGGCTTATATATAGTAACACTGGCAGATAAGGTCAGATGGGGATTTTTGAGTTTAGAAGTGAATCAATCAATGTACCTTCACCAACTATCAATTTACTTTTAAAGCCAAACGTGAATCAGTGGTGGGAACTTCTTAAAAAAATTTATTTCAACCATCTGCTGTCAATGTCTTCTGATTACCGCCACCTTCTGACACACCTCCTGAATTCTTCTCACCAACTCTTAGGTGGTGAGCAGAGGAGGAAGAGGCTCGATTTTCAGAGCATATGATGTTACCCATCTCTCATCTACCACATGGGCTAAATCGTCCAGTGTGACAAGAAGGACAGCCGCCAGCTTTATCCTTTTTTAGTACTAAATGAGAATACCTCTCAATTCAGCCGCAGGGGTTGTTCTCAAGGCTTACAATGAACCCCAGTGGTGAGGCACCCAGGAATAAGAGATGACTTATTTTGGCTAAGCAGTTAGTCAACTGGCAGTTATCTCTATAAGCTAAGTTTGGAATCACGTTTTTGCATGATGTGTGCTTGGAAAATTTTGATAGGTCATGTAATAATGGTCTCCTCCATCCGCTGCAACGGGCAGAGGGCCCTTGGACTTTTTATTAGTTGGCTTCATCGTTGAGCTCCCTAGTTCCAATGAGTTCAATACAATTATGGTGGTCATGGGCAATTTTACTAAATTTCCTTTTTATCCTGTATTAGTCAGCAACCTCATCAGAGGAAATAGTCAGGCTCTTCCTTCAACATTTATTATTACTTTTTACCTAAAACAGGAGGTGGTGAGTAACTGGGGCCCCATTTTACCACTCAATTTTGTACTGCACTTCTCGCGATCCTAAAGATAAAGCTGAGCCATTTAACCACTTTCCACCACACTCTGGCATGTGAATTAAGAGGTTATACAAGATCCTTGAGCAGTATCTTTGCTGCTATGCCTCTTCTGCTAGTATTCCTGGTCTGATGACCTATCTCTGGTACAATTCACGTACAATGACGCCCATTCATCTACCATCTTTTCTACCTATGATGTTACCTTGGGGTAAAAACCCTCATTTTAAATTAACCCTGCCTTTTCCAAGAAGTGCTTATAAAGAAGAACATTTGCAGAAAATCTTGAGTGCCTATCTCTGGTTTGGAAACACTTGACAAGTCAAATTAATGGTTATAAGAAGTTTGCAGATTTTAATATTCTTCCTGCCCATGAATTCAAGGTGGGTTTCTTAGTCTTGATGGATGCAACTTTTTCTTATGAAGGTTCCCACCAGGAAGTTTTCTAGTAAATACTCTGTATCCCACGTGGTGGAGGAATATTTTGGAAATGTGGTTATATAGTTGATCCTCCCAGTTCTTTATAAGCATCATTCCATCTTCCACACTTCCCAATTGTCACTTTTTAATGGGAAAGAACCTACCAGGATGGAGTAAATCCTGGTAGAGAATTCAGAGGATGTCAAAGTTGATGCAATTTTGGTATAATGGTAATATTACCATTTGGTGTAGACTTGGTTGCCTGGAAGGTATTCTGTCATAGAGCTTGCTGATATCAAAAAGATCAGCCTGGAACTCTGGATGAGTGAACACTCAGAACCTCAGACAAAATACTCAGATGCAGGCATCCATATTGACGGATGAAAAAGGCAGAAGGCAGCTGTGAGGACTATCCAGGGCTTTTCAGAATTGGAAATCATCGCCACTAAAGGTCTAGCGGAACATTTAAATTCACTAAATAATTTGGATGTTTATTTTAAATTAAAGTCTTTAGCCTAAATGGTGGAAAGGGAAAGAATGGATCAACAGGGGAACCTGTTGGGGTCCACTGCCCTATAAGCTTGCAAAAACAAATAGGGGAACTGAACAATTACACTCACTATTGAGAATAAATTTTCAAATTGATTATGTCATATTGATATTATAAATCCTATGATACTTATAAATTGCAGCCTGAACAGATGACTCACACTCAAATATTGCCTTCTATTTTCCCACTCAACGCCACTTTGCTTGGTATATTGGTGTCGCTTCATCCAGTGGGTGACTGGTTGCACCTTAACCAGGACACATATGCTGGTCCCATTGAGTCAGGAAGGAATTATGTTGCACCCATAACTATCAGCGATGGCCCACAATTAACAGTGACAAAGGGACTTGTGGTCAGGAACTTACGCCCAAAACTGATTTACTCAATTTGTTTTTGGTGGATCCCAATTAAATTATATTGGTAATGCTCAAACTGCTAGAGAAAACCTTTTGAGGGATAGGATTGCTGAAAACCCTCTGCTGGTGGTGGCCCCTAGCTACCACCACTTCCTCACACAAGCCCTGGATTTTCTTTCACCAGCTAATGGGTCGTTGGCATAAAAAATGACGCAATCTTTAATAGATACGTCGTCAACCACCTCTCATTTTACCACATAGGCTAAGTCTCTCATGGTGACAAGAGGGACAGCCATTAACTTTTTCCTCTTCTTAGTATGAAACGGAAATACCTCCCAATTCAGCCACAGAGTTTGCTCCCCTAGACTTACAGATTTCCTTCCTATGAAAACATATGGGGCAGTGCCCAAGTTTGTGCCCATTGCTGCGAGTTAGTGTAAGCTTTTCACTTATCAAACCCTGAAGCCCCTCACTCTCCCCAAAAGGGTGTTACTGTAAGTCTGGGGAGCGTCCCCTCTTCTTGGAATGGGTAGTGTTACCATTCCCTACAAAAAAGAGTTTGAGAAGAACAGCTGTCCCTCTCATCTCACAGGGCGACCTCAGCCATGTGGTAGATGAGTGATGGGTAACAGCTCTCCCTTTGGAGATCCCGCCACCTGTCCTCACATTTACTTCCACTAGATTTAGTATGACAGATTGAGGGAATTTGCGCTATAATATTAGAAAGTCATTATCCCCATGGGAAAAAGGTCCTCATGAAGTCAATGGCAATGAGCCCTTGAATTAAGGTCTGAGAGCCCAAACTCTTGGCAACAAAGCCTGACAGGCATGTACGTTTGGTAAAGGGATTTCAATTTTTGAAACCTTAGCAAAAATTGCCAATAGCATTAGGCCATTAAAAAATTTTGTTGCCAGTTTGAAACCAGCTTAAAAATATCTGGAGCAAAGTTTAACGGGCGTATACCTTTTAAAAATTGTGCCTACTGTCAAATCTTTGGTGGAACTCACCTGTGGCATTGAGCCATTGCTGGAAGTCACCATCAGTTTGGAACCCTCCTTCACAAATATCAAGATCTTAATTTGATGAATCCCATTTGGTTGAACAGATGCCAAAGCAACAGGGTGTGGGTGGTTTGGGCACCCCAAACCCATTCCCAACCTCTTGGGACCGCCCATATGTGGGGTGGCCATGGGAGGTTCCCATTGCCCGTCAGGCAAGATGCCATCATGATAACTGTTAACGCCACAGTAGAACCGCAATTTGGGCATCCGAGGATGAACCAAAAGTGACTCAGCCTGCCATTGACTCTTTTAAAGTCAGTTCAAATTAAGTCATTTTCCTCCACCTTTCTAGAAGTTCACCAAGTTAGGTCAAACCTTGAGGCCCCTGATCCTATGCTTCCTAAGCTAATCCCAAAATCAATCATCTATAAAAGCAGTCATAACACAATGACGAAGATGACGGTTAATTTACTATCTTAAAATTTATTAAAATCCTTCCAGTGCTCCAATTTATTTGATTTACTTCAAATTTTTCTTAGCTGACCCCTACGACTCCTCTAATATGGCCTCACTGGCCTCCCATCAACTGGGCAATCCCAGTCATGCTAGTAAATAAAGTTCCTACCATAGTCCATTGGGCTTAATTTGTGAAGAATATTGTGGAGCTCTCCCAAATTGTAGAGTCCATTTGCTAGCAGGATATTGGTACCCTGTGGGCTCAACTATTCTTACTCCAGGGAAAGATCCGCCCACTTGCTCAAGTTATCATAACCAGTTCTTACAGGGAGCCCCAAACTACCATACTAAATCTTGCTACTCCCCAATCTTAGGCCCACAGGTTCTGGAATATCAACAGCCTGGTTTCTTGTGAGATTCCTTTTTTATCTCGTGTTTCTCTGGTCCCCACTTGTCACACACCTTTTTGTATGTCATAACGTCATTTGAGCAGAAATGCCTTTGACATTCTGGCTCGCCTTTTGGGTGCTTTTGCATCCCAAATGGCAGGCCAGTCTAAAAATTATCTACCATTTCCCAGACTTAATCAACCGTCCATTGTTGACGGCCATTTCCACCCTTCCTATAGAGATTGGCGCAGCTGTGGTAACCTATACCAAATGAACGTGAAGTTGGTAGCTTGCTTTCTGTTGTCCTCTAGGTCAGTCGCTAATTTTGTGAGCAGATCCCAAATAGCTTTGGACGATTTCTCCATTTTAGCATGGCCACATTACCTGCTAATCACCCCTTGGCTCATCCTCAAGTAGAGGATTTGGATGTCCCTCACAAAACGTTGTAAATTAGGTCATTGATTCCCTTGCTGAGGTACAAATGCGCTCTGCAATTGCATTGACCAGTGCCACTTCACTTACAAATGCTCAGCAGGGGATAGCACTCCTAGATGCAGTTGAAGGTGAAGCTTATTGATGGGTGTGAGGTCTTTTTCATTCTGCTATTTGTGCAGGAGATCCCACCTCACTTGTTGCAGCAGTATCAACAGCATTTAAAATCCCCAGTATCCCATTCCAAACAATTGTTTCAGATATTTTCTATGCTTGCTAAAACTCCTTGTATGGTTTCATTAGTTGCAACCTTCCGTGAGCAAGCCCAGGTGCTGGATCTCCCTGGAGATGAACTCCAAGCCGCTTTCCAAACTGCGTTGGATTCAGCCTCCACCATCATTAATTGGTCTACCCCTATGGAAACGGTGGATCAAATTTTCAAGGCAGCAACTTCCATTAAGGCAGTTCTCCACCACACTCCCCTTCCCAAAACCGTTACTTCCTGCTTGGATTTGCTGACTTGACCTTGGGGTCTAACCCCATCATTGAATCAGTATCCACATTGGTTCCAGGTCTTGACACCGCCCCTGCGCCTGAGTTGGTTCACTCCAGCACACCTGTCTTCGAGTTGCCAGAAGTCCAGTCTGAAGCAGAGGAAATGCAACTCCTTGGTCACCCCACTCTTGCTCCTAAAAAGGAACCTGCTCTTCCCCCTGATTTAGTTATAATCTCTTTGGTGTCAGCCAAAATGACCGCATTTGCCAATAAACAAAATTACACCTACTTTTTGTTACCAAAGAAAATTCGTATTAGGGCACACAAGGTGTCCTTCAAGGCCTTGGTTGGCACCGGATCAGAAGGCAACTTCACAAGTCTGGAGTTGACCCAGCAGCTGGATCTAGGCTTACACTTGGGGCCAGCAGCGTTGGTTACCTCGTCAGTCTCCCAACCATCCTACAAAGTATGGCGCTCTGTACCCTTCTCAGTTTACAAGTATAGTTTTTATAATCGCTTCTTAATGATACCTAACCTTGTGTTCCCAGTAGAAATGGTGTGTCTGGTGGCGTCAGCAGCAGATTGAGATCCACTTGGAATCTAACATGTTGTCTTTTTCTAACGGTCAGATGGAGGCTGAGTTCTCTCTATTAGATATCATTTCCAAGGCTCAAAACTGTGGATCAATTACAGCCCTTGGATCTCCCATACGCCTTCCACTGGATTTTCCCTCTGCGTAGATGGGCTATCAGAGCATTTTTGACTCTGATAAGGCTAAATTTCTTCCCCCATATACGAAATTTGACTTAAAGGTTTGGACTATGGTGGAGGTGGTGAACATTTAATGTCCACTGTACCACATACAGCGGAGGAGGAGGTTGCCCTCAATACTTGATTGGATGACATGCTCAAGAAGGGCTGGTCGTTCAAAGAGAAATTCACAGTTGCCTACCCTATTGTCTTCGTTAAGAAGGCAGATGGTTCCCTTCGTCCCTGTATGGATTACGGCCACCTTAACAATATCACGGTCCAAGACCTTTATCCACTGCCATTGGAACAAACAATTAGCCAAGTGATTGCAAAGTCTTGGGTGTTTTCAAAGCTTGATCTAATTAATGCTTTTAATAAGATTTAGGTGAAAAAAGGTCAGTAATGGCTTAACGCTATCCAGACAAGAAGAGGCATATTCCAATTTTGAGTGATGCCTCTTGGGCTTAAGAATGCGCCCTTAACATTTCAAAGGATGATTGATAGTGTGCTGGGTGATCTCCAGTTCACTTGCGTGGTTGCATGTATTGATGATATCCTGGTACACTCTCCATTTACCAAACAATATGCAAAGGACTTAAAGTGATTGTGGCTATTTTGAATAAGGCAGGTCTGTTTTCAAACCATTAAAGTGTGAGTTTTGTTGGGAGGAAGTCACATTCTTGGGCAGTTTCATCTTAAGATGGGTGCGCCATTCCACCCAGCAAACTGGATACCATCCACAATTGGTTAACTCCAACAACCCAAAAGCAATTGAGAAGCTCCTTGAGCACTATAATTTTATTGTAAAGTTCTCTTCCGCACTATCCTAGTTAGCCGCCCCACTACACCCACTCACAGGCAAAAACGTACTTTTAAGCTGGACATCCAAGTGCTAAAAGTATTTGATTCTATCAAGGAGGCGTTCTTTTCACCCATATCTTGAAGCATTTAAATCCTCCAAATCCTATATTGTATTATGTGATGTGTCATCTGCCGCAGTAGTGGCAGCCTTGCTCCAAGAACACGATGGGTTTGAAAACCCAGTTGCTTATTTTTCCTACAAGTTCTCTCCCACTGAGCAATCCTTGGACATCTACAATATGGAGCTGGCAGTCGTGGCCTGGTCTTGAGCCACTGCCAATACCTCTAGAAAGGCGCTCATTATGAGTTTACTTTGCAAACAGACCACCAATCTCTTCTTTGTTTTCACAAGCCACATAAGTTGGCACAATGACAGGCCTAAACCTATCAGGATTTTTACAGTTCTAACTTTAAATATAAGTTTGTGAAAGGAGCGTAGAATATGCTCCCCAATTTTCTAAGCCACAATCCCGCACATTGTCCAGCTGAATCAGATGAGATGGATCTCGTCATGGCCATTTCCCCACTCAAATTTTGGTCCTTCTTCCTCCCACAGTGTTGGCAGAAGATTTTGCTCCAAACGTGCCTTTGATTTAATGGGTCTTAGCAGCACAAACAGCATTTTCAGATGGGGTGGAACTTTTGGAGCGGTTGTCCCTCCCTTACCCCAAGCTATCCCCCTATTCTCTGGACAATTGGCTCATCCAATTATGGTTGTGAGTCTGAGTTCCTCTGCTTCTCTGAGACAAATTAATCCAGGCTCATCATGATCCTTCCGCAGTTGGTCACCCAGGGAATAAGAAGTGAATTGATTTAATCAAACGCGCCTATAATTGTCTGGGATTGTCAAAAGATGTCCTGGCTTGGATTGCAGACTGTGTAACTTGCGCATGGGCCAAATTGGACCAGTCTGGTAGAAATGGCCTCTTACATCCCTTTCAGCAGGAAGAGGGCTCATGGACATTGATGTCCGTGAATTTTTATTTTGAGCTCCCAAGCTCCAAGGGGTTTACAGAAGTTATGGTGGTCATAGACCGCTTCACTAAATTAACTTGTTTATCCCATGCTCTTCCTCCATCACTTCCAAAGAAACTTCTCATCCTGTTTGTGCATCATGTGTTCTCAGTTTTTGGCTCCCACAAGAAGTTGTCAGCGACTGTGGGACCCAATTTTGGTAATACTTTGGAACGAGCTCTTAGCGATCTTGAAGATCACGCCCTGTTGCTCCAATGCATACCATCCATAGTCAGATGGATTAAGTGAATGGGTCAATCAGATCTTAGAGCAGTATATGCAGTGCTACGCTGCTGCTGCTCAGGATACCTGGGCTGATGACCTTACCCTTGCTCAGTTTGCATACAATAACAAAACGCACGCATCCACTGGTTTTTCCCCATATCAAGCAACCTTGGAATATAATTCGACCTTTTTGGTTGTCTATGCCTTCGCCCAGAGGTATGGCTGCAGATGACCATGCTCAGCACTTTTGGGCCCCACAGTCCTTGGTTCAGGAGCATTTAACTAAGGTAATAAGTGATTAAAATTGGCTTGCAGATTAAAAGCATCTTCTGGCACACAAGATAAAAGTGGGCTCACACATCCGGCTTGACACATGCCATTTGTGGATGCAAGTGCCCTTGCGTATGTTTGCAAGTAAACGCTTGAGTCCCCATTTGGTGGAATAAGACTTGGGTAATAAGGTGTTTGTTTGAAACTCTTGCCCCACTTGAAGCAACATCCAGTCTTTCATGTTTCTTAGCTTTCCCCGTTCAATATATTTATTCCATTGGACCCAGAGCCTATTGTGATCAAGGGCACAGAGGAGGCTGAAGTTTAGGGCATCCTGGTCTTCCATTGATCGCGCTGTTCAATCCAGTATTTAATCGCATGAAAAGGCTATCTGGCCTACAATAACAGCTGGGTTGGCGCATGGGACTGTGCCCACTTCTCATAGCTCATCAAGGCTTTCCATGTCACCCCCCCAGATGCTCCCTATCCTCCCCAAAAAATTGCTATTATTATGGCGATCAAATTCTTCAAGTACCACAAGAATGTGGCCTTTGCTCAATTCCCCAGTGGTGGCGCTCCCCCTTTAGAAATAGGGAAGGGTAATATAAGTCCTGAGGAGCGCCCCCTCCACTTTGACTGGGTGGCATTCCTGTTCCCATCAAAAAAGGGGCCTAGAAGGCAAGCTGCCCCTCTCATCTCCCAGGGCGACCTCTCCCAGATAGTGGATGAACGTTGGGTAACAGATCACCCTTTAAGGACCCGCCACCCATCCCAGTATTTTCAGCCAAATTAGTACAGCAAATCAATATAATTTGTGCCAAGTTAATGGGAAGTCAGCATTCATATGGGATGAAAGGTCTAAATTGAGTTGAGGGCAACAAGCCTTTGGAATCAAAGCCTAAGATCCCCAAACCCGTAGCACAAATCACAATGGACACATACTTTTGGCAAACATAGCGTCTAATGTTAACTCTTTGGTAAAGCTTGCCAATGGCATTGGGCCATTGGAAAATATAGCTGACTGTTTAAACCCTCCCCCAGACACATCAAAATCTTAATCCAATGTTTCCTGCTTGATAAAACGGACACCAGAGCAACTGGGTGCAGGCGGGTTAGGCGCACAAACCTGTTCCTGACCTCTTGGGACCGCCCCTATGTGGGGTAGCCTTGGGAGGTTCCTGCAGCTCTTTGGGCGAGACGCTGTCACTCCAGTTGGCAAAACTGCAGAAAATTTACAACTCGGGCATCTTTGGTAAACTGACAGTGACTCAGTCTACCAATAATAATTTTTGAAGTCAGTTCAAATTTTTCATTCCCCCCATCGCCCAAAGTTTGCCAGGTTAGGTCAAATATTGAGAGCCCCAATCCCACATTTTCCCAAGCTATTCCCCAAATTGATTGTTTATTTAAACAGTCATAACACATTAAGAAAATTGACGGTTTATTCTCTTATTTTAATTTCAATAAAAATCTTCCCACGTTCAAATTTAATTAAGTTCCAAAAAAATTAAAACCCCCATGACATCAGCAATGTGGCATCACAGCTCGCATACTGACCGGATCATCTCAGTCATGTTTAACAATGATTCTAGCTGGAGTCACTTGGCCCTTTCATGTCAATGCCTTATTAAATTTTTCCATGATCTTGCAACTCCCAACGCCCAAGCCACTGGTCTTGGGGCTACAACAGCCTGGTTCTTTGCCAGGTTGTTTTTTATAATTACAGCCCATTGGCACTGCTTTATCAATCATTCCTCAGCCAATTTAAACGTCGTTTGAGTGGCAATGCCCCTGCCATTCTGGCTCACCTTTTGGGTGCTTCTGCAACCTGACTTACAGGTCAGTATAAAAATTATCTGCTGTCTCACTGACACATTCATGTATACCCCTCCTATTCCCCAATCCTATGGCTCTTAGACTGCAGACCCCAAAATGTTCTTCTGCTAGTCAGTTCTTACTCTGTTTCCAATAAATAAAAATCCCAGAAAATAAGCAATTTTTGGTTATTTTAGTGGTAAGTAAGCTAAAATATTTCTAAAACCTCCATGTTTCCCAGTCTGCACGAAGACTGGGTTATAATGGCAATTGTAACCATGCGACTGCCTTCCCAGCTTAAGTGTTGATATTGGTTTGGAGCCCACCTGGGCCTATCCCCTAATTTGGTTGCCTTGCTGCATAAAAACCTTGGCTTGCCTTTTAAGGTTCTCACCTCCCAGTTTTCCAAGTTTTGAGGTAATTCCACAAGTTCCTCACCCCTGTTATTAGACATGCTCCCACCAATCATTTCTATCTGATAAAGCTGCCTCACTTAATCCTCTTCAACTGCAACTACTTTGGTCTTACTTGTGGGAGTGCTAGTAACGTTTTTGTAAATTTTCAACCCACAATTACTCCCCTTTCTAATAAATACAAAGTGTTGTGGTCAGCTATACCATTGGTATTCTGGCTTGTGTTTTGAAGTCTACTTATCCAGAGTGGCAGACCAGTCTTAGTTTTACTAGGTGTTGCCATGACACACAGGGGTCATAATCCAGGGTGTTGGTGAGGGAAATCTCAGTGTGTGGGGCCTTTGGGCTAGCTGGGCGTTAGGGGTGAGTGTTCAAACCCCCATGAAACTTCTCCTGCAGCCGAAGCATCTTTGGCTTACATGAGAGATCCTCTTAAAATAACTTTACTCAAGAGTGGGTGGCATAGACATGCGATTTTGCCCCAACACAGGGAGGGCGCAAACCTAGCACATGTCCACTGTGTGGTCAAGATCCCAAACCTGTTGCAGAGCAGGGCAGTAGGAGTCAGACAGTTTTCTTTATTTTGAAAAGGGAAACCTACATGATTTAGTTAAAGTGGAAAAGCTTTGAGATCAACTTTTTTTAGCCTAATTATAGGTGTTTTAGTATTGCTGGGCCCAAGTTGTAAACCCAGATATAGGTCAAGTGCAAATATGAGCAAAGCTGAATAAAGAAGCCATACTCATCCCAGTCTGAATCATAAAGCTTGCAACTGTATGGGTTTAGCGAATCAATATTCTGCTTAAGCTTAAACTGCACAGGAAACTGGCCATGGATCGTTCTGGCTCCTTTAAGATCAATTGGACATACTATACTTGAATTTAAAGATTTCAAAGGAATGCATCCCACCCATTATTGGCTAGATTGTAAGCTGCTTGTTTCCTTAGACCAACTTTACAAGTGTAGGTTGGATAGATTAATGTAAATTATGTAGGTAACTATCAAGCTATATCTCATGATCAGATTGATAGATCTGATCATGCAGATCTGAGCGGAGATCCAGAGGTTTAGTCAGACGTCCACCAAAAGCTTAATGCATGGTGCAACTTTATTTAATTTTTTAAATCAGAAGTTGTTATAACATACAGCTTATAGCATCTCTTATTGTATGAAATGTTAAAATATACAGCTTAGTAGATAAAAATAACTATTAAAATCCCCCTAGATAATTGTTAGTAAACTGTTAATATGGTAGAACCTTTAAGAGCTGCCAAAAGTAGCTTTACCCCGACTAGAAAAAGTTTTGACAGGATGGTGGTAGGGCAAGTGGATTTGGATGGGCTTTAAACTGCAGTTACCAGAAACTTAAGGCTTGGCTTGAGGTGAAGTCAAAACAATTGAGAGCTTAAATGAGCAAAGAGTAGTGCACTACAAGATATTACAATTTTATCATCTAGATAGTATGATTGAAGTTAACAAAATAGAGCTTATAACCAAGTAAACATCCATGTAAAGCAATCCAAGGGTTAAAGAATAGATAAGGTTTAGTGGGATGAATTGTTTTTAAAAGGAACTTACAACTCAGAGATTTACCTTGGTGAAAGCTGCAAGAAGTGGAATTATGCATCTACCTCCATGCAACTCACCAACAATAAAATATTACAACGGTTGTTCAGCATACTTCACATCCATCATAAATGATTTATATACTGGATCTACCCCAAAGATGAATGACATCCAGACTTGGCTCATTTGAAATTAGCAACCTAAGTCTAGATGCGTGGCCACATATAGTGATGGTTAGGCTACAGCAAGGGTATGGATATCATCTGAGATCTGCCATGGTTAATAAGGGCTATTCCAGGCAGGGGTGAGTGCCAAAGGTTGCACATGAGTTAAGCACATTGCTTAAGATCAGAGTAGCTCAGAACTTTGAAATCTATAGGTTGACCATCCCTGTGCCACTTATGAAATATCAAAAGTTGAGGCTTAGACTTATTGAAGTGATAGGCTTGGATTCAGATCTGTCAACCCAACCTAGAAAAAGCTTCACCAGTTACTTCGTTGCTAAAAAAATATTCAACGCTTGCTTCATCATTATAAATAAAATTCTAGGTCTAGGTTACTTATGGTGATCTCATAAACTACCACCTCAACTTTGATGAAGCTTTGTACACTCATAGCAGGTACCTGGTGGAGGGCTTCCACTTTATCTGGTGATGGTAGGTTAAAAAGTAGAAAACCCCATTTTATGATACTAATGACCCACCTTAATTTAAACCTATATTCCAAGAGGAGGCTATGAGAAACTCCAATTGGATCCAAACTGATAACCAGGTTTAAATTTGACTTGCACTCAACCCCCACCTTCAACAAATTGGGATCAAATGTCAATCAATTGTCTAAAATATAATAACCTAACTATTAACCTTTTATCTATATAATAAATTTCTATCTATATAGAAAATCTCCGTGGGGTCTACATCTATCTGAGGTAATCTCAGAATCTATCAAACTGACACTGATATAACTTTGCATGCTCAAAGCAGTATGATATAGCATCCACCAAGGTTTTTATACCTGCCGGAGATCCTACCTAGAAGACATGGGACCAACAAATAAAATTTTTTCAGATTATTCCAGTTATGCATCCATCTTGTTATTAGTTATAAACATCCCTCAACCCATCATTGGGCCATCATAAAGGTACTCATTATTTCATATCTGATGGTCATCAGATTGGTTTAGATATTTTATTAGTGTTTAGGTATTCTTGAATACAAGTAAATAAACTAGCAGGTAGCCAATGAAAGGGTATCCACTTTATTTGGTAACCTTGGGTTAAGGAACTCAAGGTATCACAGGGAACTTATTAGCAAGCATGTAGCTTTGCATATGATGACTTTACTTTGAATTATGTGATAAGCATCGGTGAGCTAGCATCTGGGCCACTCTTTAAGGTTTGCATCCATGGGAAGTGGTTTTACTTTAAAGGTGGAGCATAGAAGTGGTATGGATATCACCTTAGAATTAGCAATGCCGGTTATACCTTAGAGTGTGAGTTCTATGAATTATTGGAACCAAAGATAGAGTACTAGGATCTTGATATCAATCAAAGTTAATATACAGAGGGGAATATATATTCCGTACCAACTCCTAAATGGCTGGACGAACAGCTAACCTTGGGCCAAAAATTTTATTTGGTGGGAGAACCAACTTAACAGTTGCTTGCACTTGATAATGGGAATAATGGGTATCAATAAGATACAAAGATAATATGCCTTCTATGGAAATTAGGATCTTGATATGGCTAAGCAATTGGTTGATATTTGATGAAACTGGTAGATTAATGGTTCATGTAAGGGGTTGGGGTATCCATTGGATTCACCAATTCAGTTATGCCTAAACTTATCCATGGCCTTCTACAGTAAACTAAAATAATCAATGGATTTGTCAGGTAAGTTATAAACCTGAGCAATGTTGGGGGATTGGCTTGTCTTGCCTTCTACAGTAAACTAAAATAATCAATGGATTTGTCAGGTAAGTTATAAACCTGAGCAATGTTGGGGGATCAGCTTGTCTTTTATAAGGTCCCGTCGTAGCCCATCGACTAGTGTGGATTAAAGTTGCCTCTACCGCAAAGGATTTCAGCTCAAAGCTACACCCTCAATTGCTACCTTACTAAGCGATGATCATCTTTAGGCTGGTTGCGTCGCTGTTTTTAACTTTAAGGTCTGAAGCGCTTCCTTAAAGCGGCAAAGTTGATCGATCCAACAGCCCACTTGTTACAACTGAACCTACAGGCGGAATAGGGATTTGGGGTAGGTTGATAGGTTTAATCAGAACGTCCATAATGGCCAACGTTTAAGTTTTATAGCGTAGGGTAAGGTTAGATACTCTCCAGACTATCAAATCTATTCAACTTAAAGCCTACATCCTATCATAATCAAAAGCCAAGGGTGATAAGGCTAAACTCACTTTTTAATGTAGCTTTAGAATAAAAACCACTTAGCAACCATATCGCTGGAAGATATCGTGGCGAGCCTGGGCGGAGATGGGGATGCTCTGGCGGATGGAGGCCAACTCCACTGGATCCAAATCGGCGTACACGATATCCTCCTCGTGGCCGGTCGTGGCCACCACCTGCCCCCTAAGCGCCACCGCTTAGCGCCAAGCCATACGCCCCAACTTGGAGTTACCTCGGATCCACAACCGTGGAATGGCCCCAGGCGTGGTAAGTGGCGGACATTTCACGGGCGGGGAGCACGCTGCGACGTATAGCTGATACCCATAAGCCTTTATTCTGTAACCTCGATCGGGCTTACCTGGTGGTCAACCGCCCTGCATGGATTAGAGGTCATTTACTTTAGTCCGACGCCAATCCATACCTAGCCCTCTGCAGAAGCTCCCAATGGAGTGGGCCAGTCACCATATTGAACGCCCCAGGGTAGATCATGGCGATACAGCCTAAATCATCATTTCAGTTTCATCCTAGAGAAGCCCAGTTTGGGAATAATCATTTGAAGTATCATATGGTTAGCCCATTAGGTTCAAGTAACCACTAAAAGTCCAACTTATCCCCGCCTAAATTAGCCACACGCAAGCTCAACCCCAAGATGAAGGTCGAGGCGTCGACTTACCCGCCTTCGCAGCTATTCTGGCAACCTCGGGAAACCTCATGTCGTAGCAAATACCGATCCCAATGGTCCCGTATTCTAGAAACGTTTAGATGTAAAAGATGGAACTAGGAGCGATTAGTCACACCGCATCAAATGAGGCTCAAAACCAAAAGAACCATGGTTTTTGGTTCATTACGCCATAAAGATAAACGTGGATGGTTCACTCACCAGTGTCCACATGCGTCAGAGATTCTCCCGGACTGAGGACCTCCGATTCCTAGACCTTGTTAATATCTCGGACTGGACCGGTGGCTCAGCCCTATCGCCGCTTCCTTGGTGAAGCGTGCACGATAAGCTGGGGCTACAGTTTAAACTTCTAATTGGAGTCCTTTAACCAATCCAAAAGTTGGATGCCTAACCCCAAGAGATACGCACCCACGCCTTTGCCCTACGACCCATCCCTAACCCGACCCCATCAATGCCAAAAGCTAGTTGGTAGGCCACTTTGGTTGTAGATGCCAAAATAAACTTATTCTAGACAAGGTAATCATCGCTTTAATCCAAAAGCTTTATAAATTACTAACCGAGGCGTGCCCCATTCACACGCATCAGATGATCAGCTAAAGATTTAGCAAAAAGTATCAAAGTGTGGCACAAGTTAAGGCCAAGGGGAGGGTCGAACCAATTGGGTACCACTTCGACCTTTAAAGTTTTCTTGCTAAACTAATTCTCAATTGAGGGCCAGAAAGGGTAATAGAGCTAGTAGCTCGACATCATAGAACGAACTAGGCAAAGATTTAAAAACTAACAAAAGCTAGCGAACAGCTTATAGATGGACACCATCTAAAGTATGGCTCGGAGCTTTAAACTTCCAAGCAACCTATGCATCAAGTTAAACTCCATAGTGGAGTTGGTAGAACTCTTAGCTTTGAATCCTACGTTTAGCTGGGACAGATCTTAGAAGCTCATGTTCGAATTCGCGATTAGAGCGGCTAGTAACAGCTCCAACGAATCAAAGCGTACCAAGTTTTTTAAGAAAAATCATTTTGCCGACGCCGTCATTACCAAAGATCAGAAGGGCTCAGATAATCCAACCCAAATTAATCACCACCTACCACAAAGACAACTTAAAAAAACTCTAGCTTGGTTCTTACAGGAGCCCATTAGGTTACCTTTATCAAAGAGCTTAGGGCGCACCAGCCATGGAGTCGTAACCCCTCCGCTGCTAAGGCCAACTCAGCTCCCACAATTGCACTTATTCGCCTCTAGATGCTAAGCACGGCTTACCAAATATAAACCTTTATTCATCTACCCACACTCTTTCAATCTACCAGCCCACCCAACCTAAGCATGGTAGATGGGTTAAACTTTAGCTTAAAGGTTTGGCCCACGCGGAACCTTTTAGCCAAACTACCGCTATTAAACCTTTGCCTTAAACCCAAGATTATAAGCAGCCCAACCCCCCAGCTTTACATTTTAAACCTGCGCGCTTCGATTCGATAAACTAACCGATTTTTCATAGCCCACCCTATATAACTAATCCAACTGCTTAAACCACCCGCTTAATGAATAAAAAACTAGCTCTTTGCGACAAAGCATTAAACTAACGACGCTTGGCGTTCAACTCGGCCAACTTACGGCCCGCTTAACCAGACCCGAACTCCGTATCGATGACCTCAAATGCAACCGATAAAGCCCTTTAGCTTCCAATTAATGCCCACCTTAAACCTTATCTTCCCGGGGATATCGATATCGAACAGGTGGACCTTCCGGTGCGTCGCGATGTGCGCCCCTAAAACCTCAGCTCAGCCAGAATCGACGCGCGTGAGGGTACCGTCCGGGCCATAGACGGTGCACGTGTTGTAAAGCTTCCCGGTCCGGGGATCGACCTCGGGGATGGACCCTGATGTAAAATTAGCGAGGCGTGACGCGGATCCAACTGGGGGCTAAAACCGGCGGCTTTAAAAACTATGCAACCGCAACCCAATCGGTCGAAGGTTCGACCCGACCGCCGCCAAGAACCCCAAAGGGTAGGACCACGTAGGTCGGGGACCGGTCTCTAGCGTGCGACGAATATAAAACCCAGGTGGGATAAAATTAAGGCCAGAATTAAACCCGAAAGCTAAAGATTGCCACGTACCGCCGATGAGATAAACCTTAGCCTCCTATTTTAGGTGAGCCCAACCTGGCCACCTTAAACCCATTTTACCTCGGCCATCCTGGCCAACGCGTTCGAAGTTTCACCTTCGGGGATAGGTTCGGCGTAGCTTGAAAAGTACTGGGTCCCGTAAGGGGAGTTGAAACATTCCTAAACGTAAAGGGTTGGCAAACCCATCGAAAAGGGTACAGTTTAAAGTTGGGGTAAAGTTTACCGGTAACACTACCACCTCAGCCTTCCCAACGCTTGAAGCCTCTAGAACCTTGGCCTTGGCGGATTCGAGGTTGGTCCGCTTATCGGTACCCACCTTAAGTTGGATCAACGCTAGCCGGAAGCGTTTAAAGACCTGTCGGCTCATGGTTAAAAGAGTAGCTGGAGTCCTAACTTGGAGGAAATCGTTAGTTAGGCATCGAACCGGCCCGTACCATCTTCGGTTATCTGATCCGTCAACTTAGGTTTCGGATGTGTGGATGGCGGATCAGACCAATCAAATCTTTTTAAACGGGTTGAAGGGTTAGATGGCGTAAGGTTTTTTAAAAATGCACCAATCAACCGCTGCAATTGATCTACAGACAGATTTTATCAGGAGACTATTTAACCCCGAATAGTTTTAAGCTGTCGAGATGGTTGTAAAAAAGCAGATCTAATCCCAATTTTCTTATTTCATTAAAGCCAAAGTTTTAGAGCAGTAATATTGAATCAGTTTACCATTTTAATCAATTCAAAGTTTTAAAAGCCAAAAGGTTACTTCTGTTTCCCATTTAACTAATCAAAGGTTTTATAGTCTCAAGGGGATTTCAGTTCCCCATTTTTAATCAAAGTTTTAAAGCCCTAAAGGAGATTGCAGTTCCCCATTTAATTTAAGTTGAAGGTTTTTACCCCCAAAAGTTACTTCAGTCTACCATTTTATTAAGTCAGTTGTAAAGCCTCAAGGTTAATTCAAACCCTCCCCATTCCCAACGCCAAAACATTTTGGCATCCCAGCTTTAAATTTGATTATAGATATTATTAATCTGGAGTTAGGATGGATGCGCACCAATCTTTGTTTCACTTTGACCACTTTTTAACCAAACTCAACCTCAACATTTTATTTAAACCAGCACTTGTTAATGTGTTGCTCCATCTTCTTATATCATTGAGTTTGAAAACTGCTGCCCCCATAGGGGTAGTGCACCACTTCCTAGTATCTTTCACCCACCATTAAAGTGTGCCCAGGCTAACCTAGATAGACTCTTATCTCCATTAGTTATTAAGTCCTGCCTTGGGGCCTAGCTCTTCACCTTGCATGCTTCTATGCAGTGCTTCAAAGCCCCCTGGTTCTTCTCCCAGAGCAATTTGAATTTAGCCTTTGGGCCAGATATAAAAACCTCATACCCTATAAAAGTATAGATATCACCAAGTTGGCCAAGGCAATGTTCTTACCTTCCAGTTTTATTAGTTTTAACCATTTCAAGTGGGTACTTCAATTTTTGGCTCCTTCTTGTAAAGCCTATACTACAGTTGTAGCAAAAATAACCCTTATCTTCAAGAGAACCTTACAGAATTGATGCTCCAGCATCTGATTATTAAAGTGGCAAGTTGGGCTATACTAAAATAACAATGTACTTTATAAAGATGGTGACCTTAAGCAACACAAAATTAGAGACCTTACTTATCATAAACAGGCTTTTATTGGCTAGAGATAAAAAATACCTTTTTTTAGTACTAGATGGTGAGATAAAGGAATACCATAGTATCAAATAATGGCTTTAGCTATTATGGGCTTGTGGATTAGATTTGGTCATGGTAGACTTTTAAAGCTACTGTAAGAACAATATCCCCTCCAAAAATAATATTCTTTTCCAGATATAATGAATAGTTTGTGCCATTGCTCCACAGATGCTCTAGGCATTGTCAGATTCTGGTGGTTGACTCAAAAATGAACCTTCAACAACCATCAGATTGGGCCATTTATCCCTTCAACACTTGAGCTAACACCTATATTCTCACCTCAAAGCCTATTGCAATTATATAATTCAAACTAGATATCTCAATGTCAATTTGATTAAGTATTTTATCTACTCGCTCAGGCTGAATATGATCATATATTATGGCTGATTTTCTATGCATCAAATCTCAACAATTGGTCCTGATTATTGGGAACACAATCAACTAACTTGTATACAGAATTATTTGGGACTGACCCAAAGTTAATATCTAAAAATCCCATGGACCATCAGATGAATAAAAACTTGTAATCAATTTCCCACCCAGGGAAAAATTTGTGTGTCAATCTGTATAATTGGTACAATAGCAATTGCACATGGACTGCCCAAAAGGGAGCCCCTAGTGCTATTGAAGGAGAGGCCTGCTGACATCCTGATTAGGGGTACATCACTTACTCAAATTGAGGCAGGAATTTCACAGAAGGTGTATTTTGTCAGCAGTATGATGAAACTCAAATCAAGAAGATTTAGGATAATTTTGTATGCTTTTATCACAATTTTTGTACTTGAAATCCTCCCAATTTTGAGAGTATTTTTCCACCAATAAACCTAATAAAAGATTTCAGTCATATCAGTTCAAGGGCCAAACTGAAGTGATAAGATATATGTTGAAATTTTGTACTCAGATGTGGCCAGGAGATGCCCAAGAGGTATAAATTCTGGCACCTGGCCTAATGACTAGATATCAAATAAATACCTACTGATAAAAGTTATTTTATTTCATCTCTTTCCAGTTTTCTCATCTGAATCTTTTCTTTGGAGAAGAGTTGACAAACTGGAAGTACTAAATACCCAGTTTGTATTGAAACCCGCCTTGGAAGAAGTTCCCAAATACATTGGTGAATTTATACCTGAAATTGACCGGAAGCATCAGGGCTATTTTAATCTGCCTAGTGAGTTTTGAACAATGAATATACCATAAGCCACTGGCTATATCAAGGATCATCCGGCAGAACTTCAACCCAAATAAGCATGCAGGATACCAAATTTCAAGTGAGCAATCCTCAGATTTTGACAGGCATCTCTAACCATGTAAGTGAACACAAAAATGGATAGGCCTGCTGAGACCAATTGTTGGAATTGGGGTATGTTGTATGCTTGCAGGTGCATTTTAAACCCTGATTTTTAATAAAGTTGCAGGAGAAAATTTTATTCTCTGCTGCCAGAATAAAATTTTAAGGGATTTTACACCACTTATATAATAAAATAAACCACTAAAAATATTTAAAAGCTGGATCTTTTATGGATTTTTTTATTAAGTTGTGACTGGGGGATCAAAAGCAACCCTCTCAATATCTGGCAGCATAGTAATAAACTATATTGAGGTTCAAAGGGAAATTAAATGCAAAGTTTGGAATAGCTTAGTAATATCCAAATTAGAGATTATGAGAATTTGACCTATCAGATCTCAAGAGTCTCGCCTTGCTTTGATGGAATGGCTAATGGAAAGTTAATTGTAGGTAGTATATGTCTGTGAGGCAACAATTTTATAATTTTACCCAACCATTGGATGTGGAAAAATTTTCACCTTGTGGGACCCCTTATGACTCTATAAAAGGGGTAGTCTCCATAGTATTGTTTGTACAAAATTTTCTGTATGAGAGGGAGGGACCTCAGAAAGGCTCCCCAGATTTGGCTGACAATTTGGTGCAATCCAACCGCCTGAACTCGTTTTATTTGACTAATATTAATAGAAGTGTTAAACCAAATAGAGGGGTTCAACCGGAAATTTACCAGACTTTCAGCGGATTTTTTTCATTTTAATCCAAAACTCTCTTCTCACAATATTAAACTTGTAATTGTCCAACATTATTCCCTTCAAGAGTGTTGGGGGTGAATAAAGGCATAAAAACTGGTCATGGACGTGTTTATGGTAACTCCAGAAGCAGGGATTTGATGGATTATCCATACCCTTGCTTATATGTAACTATGAATGGTCCCTCCCAGAAAGACCTGAGATTTTCACTCCCAGGAGTGATCCAATTATGGTAATACAGTACCAAGTCATATACTTGGAAGGATGGAAGTGGGGCCCAGCTCTCATTAGCAGCTTGACCTTCTTTAGTCTCAGGCTTTGTAAAGTTAGTCATAGCCTCTGATTGTAATTAGATGATGTGCTAAGCTAACTTTTTATGGCTTATTTAAGGTCAGTCCTTCACAGAAGATAGCTTTAGCAAATAAACCTGGCACCCCAGGTTCTCACCCATATAATACACAGAAAGGGGACATTTTAAGGATGTCATGGTAACTAATGCAATAGGACATGAGCGCGCTGGGTAAGTAGAGATAATAATGGAGAGGGTCTGAACTGGCCATTTCCTGGAGTATAGAAACCAGGGTTCCATTAACTCTTTCTACGGCACCATTTGTGGATGGGTTATAGGGGTCCAAGAAGAGTTGTTGTGTCCCCATGTAGGTGGCAAGGAGCTTTACCACTCTGGAAGTGAAGTTTTTCCCATTATCACAAAGGAGGCCCTGGGGGCAACCATGATGCGTGAAGATATATTGATGAAAAAAGGTAGCTGTGACTTTTTGCAGTCTGAGTGGTGAGAGTCACAGCTTTAACCCATTTGGTAAAATGATCAATTCCAACCAAGATATAATGATTGCCCCCATTAGTCTGAGGGAAAGGACCTACCACATCCAAACTTATGGTGTGAAAGGGTTGTTGGGGCGTCGTAGGTTGGTACTGATAATGGGTCTTGAAGCTGTATTGTTTTTTGCAGGTCAGATAGGCATTCAGGACTACAGCTATGGTCTCCATGATGCCATACCAGCAATACCGCTCTTTAACCCACTTGTAGGCTTTTCAGATTCCTCCATGGCCCACGATAGTGTGAGACTCCATGGTCACAGGTACTCGCTCAGACAGCCAGAGATAGGGCAATCAGTTTACTCCTACTTTCATGTATAACTTCCCACTTTTCACCTTGGTGTTGCGTGTGTGCTGTTCTAGCATCTTCTGTACTGGTTCATCTTCATCAGCCCACACGTCAGGAGCAATGAGGAGGTCATGTAACCTCTCTGCTTTGCTATTGTCAAGGATTAAGACAGGCAGCCGCGTCAACCCATTAACATTTATATGGAATGTCCCAGCTTGATGCTCAATGCGTCATATCATAGTGCTGGAGCTTCAGAGCACAGTGAGACAATCTCCCAGTGGGGCCCTTCATATTTTGTAACCACTTCAAGGATGCGTGGTCAGTAATCACTTTAAATGAAGTCCCATATAAAAAAGGGCAATAGTATTTTAAAGCAAGTAAGATGACAAGACGCTACTTTTCAGTGATGATGTAGTTATGCTCAGCTTTGAGATCATCTTGCTGAAATAAGAAACTTGATGATAAACCCCATTTTCATCCAACTGAGCCAAGATATCTCCAAAGGCATAAATGGAGGCATCTGTGAACAAAATGAAAGGCTTTTCATAGTCAGGGTGATGGAGGATATGCCTTTTTTGCAATAACTCCTTCTGGGTCCCAAACACGGCCTTTTGTTCATCCCCCAATGGAATGGAGTGTTCTTAGCCAAGAGATGTCAAGGAGCTCACTAATCTGAGCGAACTTGGGGATGAATTGATGGTAATACCCCATCATGCTAAGAATACCTTGATGTCGTGAAGGGTTTTGGGTGCCATCATCTTGAATATTGCTTTGACTTTATCTTGTAGGGGTTAAATCCCATCTTGTGAGATAGCGTGCCTAGAAAATCCAGCTTCTTCTGGAAAAAAGTACACTCGTAGGGCTTTAGTTTGATGTTAGATGTCTGCAAGCGTTGAAACACCTCCTTTAGGTGCGTGAGATGCTCGTTGAACATCTTGGAGAAGATTGTGATGTCATCAAGGTAGGAGATCACATAGCTCAGCTTAAAGTCCTGGAAAATGTTATTTATTGCCCGCTGAAAAGTAGCAGTCTCATTACTTAAGCCTGAGGTAGCTGAGTGGGTTGGAATAAACCCTCGCTGCAGATAAGGGTGCACTTCTGATCCTGTAGAGAAAGGTCCATCTGCCAGTACCCACTAACCAAGTCCATGGAGGAAAAGAATTTAGACCCAGAGAGTTGGGCCAGAGCTTCATCAATGCGAGGGGATAGGGTAACTATCCCTATTTGTGAGGTTGTTCATTTTGCAGTAGTCCATCACTACCTGATGACCTCCATTTTTCGTTTTTATCAAAAAGAGAGGGGATGACCAGGGTCTTTGGGAAGGCACTAGCAACACAGCAACCAGAAGTTGTTTGAGCTCCGTCTGCATCTGTAGATCCTCAATATTTGATTTTTGGTAGGGTTTTGAGTGGATGGGTAGAGCCTCCTTGAAGTCAATCATATGAATCCAACCCTTCATGTGTTCATAGTCAGTGTCATATTTGGAGAAAATGCCGCTGTAGGCCTCGAGCAGGATGTGGACTTTATACAGCTCATCTGTGGTTAGTTCATTGGAGATATAAACGGAAGGTAGGGTACATAAAGACTAATAAGAAGATAAACTCATATCCACCATAGATCCAATACAGTGAAATTGCTTTATTTCGTCAAGGGGAATCAGCATGCCTCTTCTGATCTCCTGACACTTATTACAACCATATCCTTCTTGATGATATTACCTAGCAGGAGGTTAATAGAACGTTGATAGGCGGGGTCTAGCACGCCTGGCAAATCTCTGGTCTCAAAAGGACTAACTCTGTCAATGATAATTAGGTGCAGTAGGCAGCTGTGTGGGATTTTCACGGTAATCTTCATGTCAACTACCCTTTATTCATCAGCCTTTATGACCACTTCTTAAGAAGCATAGAAAGGGATACCCTCCAGGGCGTCCACTTATTGATGCAACATTTTTGTATGCCGTCCTGCCGTGGTGTAATGTAGGGATACTGAGGAAGAAGGATACTCAATTGTGCAAACATAATCCTTTTCATTAAGCTCCTCATTGGTCAAATTCAGAGGAACCTCATGGTTAAGCAAGGAGAGATACCACTACTTCAAGTTAATAATTCCTTCATACTCAAGCATGAACTGGGTACCAATGTGTAGATCATAGTTATTGTTAGATAGAGCCACCGCTGGAGCTGACAAGGTGAGCTTCCCAAAACGGATTGGCAGAGAAGAGTACGCCCCAATGGAGAAGGTGTTGTATGGGCCTGCAGTCCCAATTCTTAAGTGTAGTCAAGGTTGGGTGCCAGTTTATTTTTTAATGAGTTTTGATGATACAACGTTTACTGGAGGACCCAATGTTGAGGATAGCCCTAACTTGCACTCCATTGACAACGACCTCCACATTGGTTAAGGTTCCACCCAAGTTGGGGGACAGAGCGAAGACCTCCTTTAAACGGAGAGTAGAGTCAAGTCGTTTGGCAGTCTTAGGATATTTCTCCTTGATTGACTGCAGGGTATGAACACACAGGTTCAGTTGTATCAAGGTGGCAATAAACTGGTCAGCATCACTTGGAGTGTCAATGACCTTAAAGCCCCTCAACACTTGGAGGAGATAAGTTTGGTAGGGGATCATAGCCAGATCCACTCTCTCAAGGATCAACCTATTGGGTATCTCCTCTGCACCTGGGGCTCTTAAGACATAGTGACCAACATCTTCACAACCACCTTCAGATTCGTCGTCAGAGGGATTATTAATGCATGTCAAGGATTCCATCAGTTGTGAGGTAAGTTCAGGGCTTCCCTTATTGCAAAGGGAGGTTCTTGGGGCGCTCAATTACCTGATAACTTTTTGAGGAGATGCTGTAATTGTTACGGCTCTATATAGCCTTTAATGCAGGGAGTTTGACTGCCCCATGGCTACAGATTTTGAGCTAGAGATGGCCGGAGGAGATGCCAAGGGGGATAGTGATAATGCCTTGGCGGGACGTAACAATGGAGGCACTTTAGAAGGCCTCTATATTGAAGGAGAAGAACAGGGTAAAGTGATAGCTAACTTCACCAGCTGCACTTTGTGAGCTAGAGATGGAGGGGAGCGCTGCCCCGTCGCTGCTAGTATCATCTTCATATCTCCACATGGGGGAGGAGCACCTCGTTGCAGCAGCTCCGCAGGGCAGATTTACAAAGGGAGACAGCCATAGAAGAGGCTGGAGGGGCTATAGTATATTATTTACTCAGAGCTCCTTGCACAGTATCACTTTCATAGTAATTGGCCACCGCTAACAAGGCCTCCTTGATATCCTGTATATTTTTGAAAGAGCGATTGCCTGAAGAAATATGCAGCGCCAAAGAGGGATGAGACGTTAAATCAGCCAAAATAGCAGCAATGGAGTCATCTAGAGATAGAATTTTTGCTAACAACAAAGGTTGAGCTTCACTATAAAATCTCTCAACAAAAGAGGGGATTGATTCTCCCTCTTGTAGGCTAAGGCACATAAATGCCTGTTTTTGCCTTTGTAAGCTTTTTGTGGAGCCAAATTCCTCATTAAGTGCTTGCTTAACCTCTGCATATGTGCTGAGGTTGACCATGTTAGGAACCATTATTTCTTGAGCCATATGACTTAAGCATGGAAAAATGTACCTGAGTTTTTGCTGGTCAGTCACTCCTTCCATCACTGATTCATAAACACACAGGAAGGATGCAATACTGCCCTTACCAGGTGTAAATTTATCTCAGAGAGGGGTTTATGGATGATAGGAGAGGCCCCATAAAAGCCTTAGGAAGAGTGCTGCTCAAGCCTTTCAAGGCGAGATAAAGCATTAGCTAGCCATTGTTCTAAAGCAGCTAACTTAGATTACAATGCAGTTGTCATGTTTGAACAGGAGATTTGTGGTGTACAGGGCCCCTGTAGTGAGCACCACTTGTTGGGATTCAGGGGTTGTAGATGCTTGCAGGTGCTTTTGAACCCTGAATTCCAACAATATTATGGCAGGAGAATTAACACTCTCTACTGTTAAAATAAATAATTTTAGGGGCTTTTTCAGACACTTTGTAGTAAAATATGACAATTCTGATAATAATAACAAGTTGTTTCTTTAAGTTTTTATTATATACAATGAGAGGGTGAAAAGTGAACCATCTTGATATATGGCAACTTAGTATTTAAAATATATTGAGATTTGAAGGGAAATCAATGCAAAGTTTGGAATATCTTAGTAATGTACAAATTAGGGATTATGAGGATTTGACCTATCAGATCTTGATAGACTCGCCTTGCATTGATGGAATGGCCAATGGAAAGTTAATTGTAGGTAGGATATGTCTGTGAGGAAACAATTTAATATATTTCACTTAAACATTGGATGAAAAATATTTTCACCTTGTGGGACCCCTTCCAACCCTTTAAAAGTGACCAGTCTCCACAGTGTTGTTTGTACAAAATTTTCTGTATGAGGGGGAGGGACCTCAGAAAGGCTCCCCGGATTTGGCTGACAATTTGGTGCAATCCAACCGCCTGAACTCGTTTTATTTGACTGAATATTAATAGAAGTGTTAACCCAATTATAGGGGTTCAACTGGGAATTGACAAGGGTCTTTTGGCCAATATCTCTATTATTTCCCTCAAAACCACTTTTATGAATACATAGGACTTTTAATTATCTAGAAGCCATGTCTGGATTTTATGACATACTCTCAAAGGACAGAACTAATGACTTTGCATGACAACAGCATGGTTTGGCCCCAGGAAAATGTCAAGCATGAGGCCAGTACTTGGCCTAACTCACTATTCGAGACCATAGTCCAGATCTAAGTTTTATATATAAAATAAAGAATTTTATAGTCTTTTAGATATTGTGATGGTCAAGGCTCTGCCTGACTAACACATAGTGTAACAGATGGGAATCACAAGTTCCCATTTACCAGTGACAAAAACCTAAATTGGAGAGTTACCTCTATCTGATAAGGGAAAATTGTATGTGACCTAATGATAAATTTGCTATACCCATTGGTTTGGCCAAATCAGGTGAGAGATGGTGGTGAACCAGCCCAATTACCCTCTACTACCAATGGAATCCAAAGAACTCCACATCTCATCCTCACCACTGGACCTCTGGATCAAGGCCTGGAGCTGATCTGGCCTCTGCCACATGGGGATTAATCAGGGCTCAGTCCACTGGATCAATTTGGATTCATCAGGGATCTGGAACCTGGTTCACACAACAGGCTGAGATTAATATCAAGTCCAGCCTCTTTGGACCACTAAGTTATATTGGGCATTTTGGATACATGGTTGAAAAGGGAGCAAAGCCCCACAAAGTTGGGCGGTACTTCAAGAGTGACACTCAGTTCCAACATAATAATTAAGAGGTATAAACATATAAATAAGTTAAATTTAAACTTGAACTTTATTTCAGTGTCAACGGAGTAAGCATTCCAAGGTTAGGATCATCCCATCGATTCAACCTTTAAATAGGAGAAACAAATTGAAAGAGAGCTTATATCGTTATTATAGATAAAAGTTTAAAAATTTTTAAATGGGAAAATCCTCCAGTGCGTTTGCCACCTCAAACACTGAATTATAAAAGTAAACAAGGCGGGTCAACCTTGAGACAAATATACCATGCTAAGTTTTTTAGCATGTGCTGGTTTCAAACCTGCTTCAATCAAATGTGACCCAGATTAGTTAAGGATCCACCCCTTTATGCTATCTATTCCTCTCAAACACTGAATTAAAAACCCATTTGTGTGAAAAACATTTGGATTAACTGAACATTCAATCAACTGGATTATAAATTGGGATATAATCTAATAAATGTTAAATATGTTTAAATAAAACACCTTGTGACAAATTGGTTTGTCACACATAGCCCTGATGTCATGGTTATATGACATAATATTAGAGACAGATTGTACTAACAAGGCAGAGTATGAAGAGGCCAAGGGGTCAAGTTAATGAAACTGCCCGACCTGAATCACAACCTGGACCAACACGAGGTGATGGCTAAATATGCCCAAGTTGGGTCTTGGGGTGGGCATGATGGACATGGAGGTGTTACATCCTCAGGTTTGTGGGGCATCAGCTATAAAGTAAATTATGATGCTAGGTTACATTTTCTAGGAAAACAGGCTTCAAATCCCGTTTGGTTTACCATATTGCCAGATCAGACAAAATTCAATTGCAGTCAATCACCTGAGTGCGAGCATACTCAAGCTATAGTATCACAAAGGACAGTGGTTTGCGTTTATTAGTTAGATGGGCATAGTGCATCACCCAATGGAAAATGACATACCAAGTTCTTTATAATTATTGTTTGCAACCGACCTTCTTTTTTGGTTGCCTAGATAATGTTAATCACCCATTTGTTTCATTTGAATATGTGCATCTGTTTGTACTTTTTACTGACCTCCAGGAGATCACAGATACAGGAAATTTGTTCAACCCTACTCCTGGGGCCTTTTGGACCCATCCTCCTTTGCGATGCCCTGCTTCCCCTATTTCTAGCAGGTTGTTCCTGGGTTCTGGGGTGGTATCTTCCCCACCACCTCTCTGGGAACAGGAGAATCATAGAGGCACGCCTGACACCTAATCTTCCCTATGGCGGAGATCAAGGCTAAATTATATCAATAATGATAATAATAAGATTATAGGGTATGAGGACAACAACCCTTGAAAATGGCATTATGATGAACCATATGTCAACAAATTTTATATTTTGATAGGAGGCGGCAAGGCCTAATGGAAATGGCAATCAGGTCAATTAAAGAACGCTTACTCAAAATTTTCTGGGTGTGAGAATGTCAATGGCCAAGAGAAATGGTGCCACAGAAAATCAGAGGCCACAACCCAATTTTATATGCAATGAGAGAATAGAGAGAACCATGACATTTTGCAGCACAGCGAATCAGAAGCTATCAACCTGAATTATGCCAAAGAAGAAATCTAGAGTAGAGCAAAATGGCAGCCTGAAAATCAGAAGCTACCAAAAAATAATTAAATTAAATTATTATAAAATTTGAGATAAGAATGAAATGGAAACGCAAAGCTTGGATTCGTTTTTTTGAAGCACCAAAATGAATGTGAAAACGTTTTGTAACATCTGAGGTACATAAAGGATGGTATAGAATGGGCACCTGATGAGAATCTTGGAGGCCGAGATCCTCAAGGTAATCCCATGGATAGCTCATTGCCCACAATTCCAAGGGAAAAGTTCTGCCATATCCCCCATTTTTATATTATAAATACAAACTGACGAAGGTTCTTAAGGCAACTTCAATTTTTAATATATAAAATAAAAACCTCAAAATTCTATAAAAATTAAAATCTTCAGATATTTTAGTGAGATTTTGGAAGGTACCCTGGATCTTGAATGGAAAATGAATTATACCTTGTACTTCAACAAGGCTGTCACCTCTCTGTACACCCTCTCCAACAGACAGAAAATCCTCCTAAGCGATGGTATTGTCCTTACCATCTTCCAGGGATATATCAACGACCATTCTTCAAGTCAACAAGCTAAGGATCTAACTACCGCTGATTCCTGCTTTTGAGTCCTTACCTGGGCCCACCTGTCTAAATGTTTCATGACGATGTGGAAAGACCCTGTTCCCTTTAAATAAAGTTCTTTTAACCTCATTTCCATTTTCTGGGATGGTATGGAGAAGCCTTACAAGAGAGCCATTCTTGCTTGGTACATGCACACTACCACTCTCCTGATGGTCATCATTTCTATCGTGATCTTGTTGAGGGAAGCCACTCACCTCTTCCCATTCTGAGGGAACCCCACTGCTTACATCCAACGTTTTGACACTGAGTTTGAGTTAAGACAAGAATTGACCCTGTAATATTTAAGTGTGATGCATGGAACATTCTTTTAATGTCAATTTGCAAGCCCACATCACTGCAGCCTCTGGGGGACTACAGCAGCATCCTTCCATATCTTCCACGTGATAGCTGACCTTCTGAAGAACCTTTCAGTCTGGCTTCAATGACTTTTGGAAACTCAGCCAGCTCTTCCAACCTCTCTAGAGAATGTTTAAACCTTCAAAAGAGCCACCACCCCAAATGACTCTCAGGATGCCGCCTGGTCAGCGCTCTAGTCCCTCAGCCAAGGAAGATTGGCTGTCATGGAGTACACTTAATTGTTCCAGTCTCTAGCCAAAGCTGCTAAAGTGATCCCTGCCCAGCTTGCATGGATGTTCCAACAGAACCTACGCATGGATATCTTCTCTGCTATGGATGGCACCCATTTGGGGAAACCTTGGAGAAGGAAATCATAGTTAACTCCCAGGTGGAAAGCCAGTTAGCCCTATCCCAAACCAGGAACAACGTTCCCAGAACCATAAAAATTTATGCAGACAACTTTAAGAGTCAGAGCCTGTCTCCAATTATGGGTGACAACAAGAGCAGGTAGCCAATGGTGAACCTGCTTTATGCCCCATGTCCCTGATATATGCAACATCCGGAAGCTTAGGCGCTCCTGCATAGAATTTCCACCTGACCCCCTCTAGCACCTTTTCTCTTAATAATGGAATTGGTTCTTTTTATCTGTTTGTGCCGTTTTCTTTAAAGTTTAAGAAGAAAAGTAAGAGTTATGATTGAGAAGCTGTGAGCGCTAATGGACACAGGGGCTGGAGAAAACTACTTGGTGTGGGAGTTAGCTATGATACTGAAGTATCAATGAGGGAAAAGGGTATTACAACTCTTTCAGACACCACCAAGTTTTCAGACTGCTGGAAGATCAATCAAATGATAAAGCTATAGCAGGGACCCACCATTTATGGAAAACCTTCAGCGCCAATAAGAACCTGACCTACCCCATCATTTTAGGCGGGAGATGATAGCACAAGTACTCCCCACACTTTGACTTGGAGGAGGGCCAGGTAATGCTCCGCCCAAAGTACTTAGAGCCAATAACATTAGAATTCTTTACTTTAGGCAGAAGCAGGACCACCGTGAACTCCATGAACCTAAGGAAGGAGACGAAAAAGGTACAAGAAGAGTTCAGGGACTATAAAATCCTGTTCCAGAGGATCATCGCCGCCACCTGAGCTCAAATGACCCCTTGCATTCTCATATAAGTTCAAAGGGGATGCCAAGAACCCTAAGGAAGCCCATTGTACCCTCTAAACATCATGAAGAAGGAACCCTGAACAAGCACATGAAATACATGGAGTGAGGGATTATTGTGCCATCAATATCCCTAGTGGTGTCCCCCATACTCCTGGTTCCCAGGGCCAAAAGCAAGTTCCATCCCTGTGTAGACTAGCGCCAAATGAATGCCATAACTAAAATGGACCCATATCCCATCCTGCTGATGGCAAGCTCTCTCAGTAATTGCGGGAAGACAAATGTTCCCAAACTATGATCTGGTGGACGCTTTTAACCAATTAATTGTTGTAACCAAACATCAACAATACATGGCTCTCAAGTGTCACCTTGGTATGTATGAGTGTAAGGTTATGCCTTTTGGACTCAAGAACGCGCCAGTGATTTTCAATGGACCGTCAATCATGCGCTCAGAAACTTGATTGGGAAATGCTATGTCGCATACATGTACAATACATTGGTATTCTCCAAGTCCTGGGAAACCCACACAGAGGACGTTAGGAAGGTTCTTAGGTGGTTTGTAAGGCAAACCTCCATTTAAAACCCTCTGAATGCAAGTTCTACAAGGGCTTGGTATCCTTCTTGAACAACGATGTATTTGAAAAAAGAATGGACATCTGCTCATAAAAGCTGACAGTGGTGAAGGGGTGGTCGGCGCCCACAGACAAGATGAGGGTGCTAAGCTTGCTAGGGGTGGTAAATTTCCCAGAGGAGATTCACCAAGGACCTATCAAAGATGGCTACCCCAAATACCCAGCTGACCTGGAAAATCCCTTTTTGATGTGGAGAGGAGTAAGAGATGGCGTTTTAGGCCATCAAGGACGCCCTTTTTACAGTGCTAGTTCTAGCATACCCTGATGGAAACCATCTATTCATTGTGGAGACGGCCTTTAATTTTGCCATAGAGGCATTCCTTTTACATTCTGGTGAGGACAGTTTGGAGCATTTAGTATGCTACTTCAGCAGGAAGATGTTTCTGGAAAAAACAAACTACCACATTTATGACAAGGAACTCTTGGCGATTGTTGCAGCTCTAGAGGAGTTGCAGCATCATCTGTTGTACATGCGCCATCAGTTCACGATCAGTACTGACCACATGGCTCTATAGTTCCACAAGAACCCATGAATTATGAATTATAGACAATCCCTCTGGCACCTAGTGCTATGTCACTACAATTAAAGATAAAGTATAATCCAGGGACAGAAACTTAATAACAGATCTAAATAGCCAAAAACCAAAAATTATTTACACAAAGGAAGAGCTCTACGCATTCTACATGGCTACAATGATCCCTCCTCAGGTTTTTGCGGAAATAAAAGGGATTATTCTGACTTAACGGAGAGGATTGAATAGCCCAACGATGTACTAAAATTGGGGACAAGGTTATAAGGGAGATCAAGGAAGGGATCCCAGTAGCAGCCATAAAAATCTTAGTAAGGAGAGAGTCCTTATCCTGCACAAGACCAACTATAGGTCCTGACACTCAAGCTCCAAACAAAAACTCATGGAGTTGCATCATGACCACCCTTTGGCAGGACACCCAGGTATTGGGAAGACAATCTAATATATATGTTGGAACTACTCCTGGCCAGGTCTAGCGGGAACTGTAAAATGATATGCCATGCACTGCCTTACATGTGCCCAATCAAAATCCTCCTGAAGCAAACCCAATTGGAAGTTGAAACCCCTGCTGATTGCACAAATGCCATGTATTTGCTAAGTGTGGAATTTATTACTGGGCTTATAATAATTGGAGGGCTATAACGCATTCATAATGGTAGTAGACTGACTAACAAGTTACACAGAGTTTTCTGTACATCTCCAAAGTCACGGGAAAGAACACAGTGGGAATGTCTGTAAGGGAGGTCTCACCAGAAACATAATCTTAGGTGAGATTATCTCAAACAGGGGTCCACAATTCATCTCTAGGTTCTGAAACCACCTTTTTAGAAAATTTGTAGATTAAACCGTGCTGCTCTTCCACATATATTCCCTCAATTTAGTGACCAGATGGAGAGGGTCAATCAGACCCTCAAATGGTACCTACAATGTTACCTCACCACATGATAAGAAGGTGGATCAACTGGCTGAGAACTGCGCACTTTTTATACAACAACATCGTGCACTCATTAATAGGGATGTCCCCATTTTATGTAAACCAAGGGAATCAACCATGGATGATAGGGCCTCATTGGAGGAAGAACCCCATGACAGGGAATTAGTGACCAGTTCGAAGGAAAATCTGAAGACGCAGAAGTTCAATCTAGAAAAGGCCGTGGAGGCTCACAAATGAAAGGCAGACGTGCATTGCTCTGAGGCTCCGTCACTCAAAAATGGGAATTACATGTAGATAAATGCAAAAATCACTCATTACCCGGTCATTGTCAAAAGTTTGGACCCATCAACTTAGGGCCATACAAGATCATCCGCCAGGTGAACAAGTTGGCGTATGAAATGGAATTACTGGAAGTATCACATATGCATACAGTTCCTCATCTATCTCAGCTTAGGAAATTTGAAGGCCTTGTACTAGAAAATCTTGAGCCAGTCAAGTTGGACAACCCAGGAGAGGCGGAGTACTAGGGAAAGGAGATTCTAGATACCAAGCTCTTAAGCAGAAAGTGATATTACCTGATCAAATGGGTCAGATACCATATGAAGGAATCTTCCTGACAACCAGCCGCCACTGTACCAACTATCCCCAGAAGGTTGAGAAATACTGGTGGTTCAGGGGCTCTCCTCAGGGGAGGGGTGATTTGATGGTCAAGGCTCTGCCTGACCGCCACATAGCCCTGATCTTCCCTAAGTCATAGATTTAGGCTGATTATATTTGTAATGATAAATAATAGAACTATAAGTTACAAGGGCAATTACCATAAAAATGGCATTATAATAGTAAAAGATGTCAATAAAATTGATTAACCTCAAGAGCAGAGGTGGTAAGGCCCAGTGGAAATGGCAATTTTGCAAATCAAAGGATGCCAACTCAAAATCTGCTAAGCGTGAGAATGTTGATGGCCAAGAGAAATGGAGACACAAAATAGCACAGGCTGCTGACCCAAATTCCATGCAATGGGAGAATGATGAGAACCACAGAAGATTGCAGCTCAGCAAATCAGGAGCTGCTAACCCAAATTATGCCAAAAGAGGGAATATGAAGAACAGAGAAAATTCCTTAAAATCAAAAGCTGCAAAAAAGAACTAATTAAAACGAATACTTTGTTTATGATAAAAATGAAATAAAAACGATGAGCTTTGATTCATTCTCAAAGTGCAAAAATGGATGTGGAAAAGATTCCATAACGTCTGTGGTACTCAACAGATAGTCTAGAATAGGCGCTGACAAAAATATTGGATGCTGAGATTATCTAGGCAAGCCCAAGTATACCCACTGCCTGAAGACTCTGCGGGAACAATTTACACATGTATCCCCCATTCTATAATATAAATACAAACTTAAAAAGGTGCTTAAGGCAACTTCATCTTCTCATATATAAAATATTAACATCAAAATCAAAAAATAAATTTTAAAATTTTAAAATTAATTTATTGAGATTTTGGAAGGTACTTTGATTATATATGTAAAATTTATACCTTGGACTTCAAGGATGTCACCTCTCTGTGCGCCCTCTCTAGCAGACTTAAAATCCTCCTAAGTAATATTATTGTACTTACCATCTTCCAAGGATATAGCAACAAGCATTCTTTGAGTCAACAAAATAAGGATTTAACCACCATTACATTATCCTGCTTGTGAGCCATTACTAGGCCCTCCTGCCTATTTGTTACATGGCAATGTGAAAAATCCTGTTCATCACAGATATGGCTGCAATGTTTATTTAAATCAAGCACTTAAGAAGACAAAATTAGCTTTTGAAACTCACCTTCATCTAGTATAGCAGCTGCAAAACCATTTTTTAAGCTTTACTACAAATTAGTTTCTTAAGAGTTAACCATATCATAATCTGAAAAAGACTCAATATCCCATTTTATCATAATCTGGATCATTAAAATGCTTTTGTAAAATTCTTCCAGATCAATATTTACTCTTGAATCTCAGGTTACTTACTTTTTATGAAACGCTTTAAAATCTGGTTTCCCGTTGAGCTTATTCAATTAAATTGACCTTTGGTTTCACATTTAAAACTAAGACTTTGCTAATCAGGCTGATGTACAGACCAGGCTGCTCCAGATCTATTACACCAGATATTTTGTTCTCACTTCCAGGGCTTTATTGGTACTATTCATTGCTAACTGACCAACAATTGAGTTTTTTAGGATAGCTGTATAATATTATAAAAGTCAATTAAATAGATGCTTAGGCCTTAGAACTTCATAACTAATAACGCTATTTTAATTACCAATGATATAGGACTATTGGATGAGAAGAATAAAAATAATATTTATGATCAGTTTATGCCAGCACAAGGGTAAGGTAGTAAATAATATACTATTGATACAAAAACCATGGTCACAGGGCACGGTAATTTCTTTAATAGGGGACTTGAGAGTTTAACCTTTAGGGATTAAAGATTTGATTGTAATTTATTGATACCATAAATCAGAGGTGCTGAGGTGAGTTAAACATTATTAAATTAATACTACCAATTGACACTGGCACAGTAGCTATGTAAGTTAATTGAAGCCTCTGCTAATATACCACATAAATATAAAACTAATTAAGTTAATTTGTTTTTAAGATAAATGATCAGATCAAATTGTAATAAGTCCCCCTCACTACTACTCACATATTGTTTTTTACTAACTCCATCCTTATGTTTCAGTTTATGAGGTTTCCCAGTGTTTGTCATGGTTAAATAACATAATTGTGGGGACTTATTGTAATATTAAGGTTAAGCAGGAGGATGCCAAGGAGATCAGTTAGTTGGCCTTCCTGACTTGAAGCGCACTCTGGAACAGCGCTAGATAAGAGCAAAAGATGCTCAGGTTTGTTCTGGGAATGTGCGTGATGTCAGAGGAGTGTTACACCTCCATCTCTGAAGTGTACAAGTTGATTGGAGAATCATGATGGATCATTATATTTTTTAAAGAACATGACTTGACGACCTGTTCAGTTTACCATATTGCCAAACTTGGCTAAATCTAATTGCAGACATTCACCCAAGATCAAGCTTACTCAAGCTATAGTACAAGAATGGATATTTTGTGTTTATTGGTTCATTTGGGTGCAATGCCTCGCTAATGGAAAATGACACGCCCAAACATTTAAAATTTTTTCTTGAGACCAACATCTTTGTTGGTCAACTTGTTTAATAAAAAACATATATATAGTTTAACATATGGTCCCTTGGCTTGACATCTTTGCGGACCTCTTTGAGTAGTTCTTAAATAATATAGGTCACTTTATGCTATCTAAATTATCACGGATTCTCTTTCCCCTCTGGGAAAGCCTGGACCCCCTGGATCGAGGCACTCAGGAACAAAGAATTAGATCTGTACTTGGTAATGGACTCCGCCTTGAGGTCTAACCAAGTCCTCGCTGTTCTGGTTTATCTCACAATATATAAAATTATTTACAACTTTGCCTTGAGTCTTTTTGGTTCTAGAAACCATTGTGGTGCCCTCTTCCCTGTGTTATTAGCAGGTTGTTACCTGGTGGTGTTTGTGCATTCATCACCACCTATCAGGAAACGGGAGAGTTACAGACACTCTCTTGACTGGTTAGAATTTTGGAATTCCCACACTATCCAGCCTTGATAGATTAAGTATATATATATATCTTGTCCACTAGGGTTCACTTTGCAATAATAAACCTATAGCGGATGTTAGAGGTATCACTATTTTGATAATTATTGGAAGGGTTTATTTCCTAATAATTTAATCTGTTTTGCAAGATTTAATTCCAACGGATAATTAGTGTCCCATTAGTGATGATCTTCAAATAAAGTTTGAAAGGACTTTGATTATTGGTTCAATTATCAATACTTTTTCTTGTGCGGATCAATTGGGGGTTTTCACAATTAATAAGGGTGTTTTTGGCAGTTGCTGAAGCGTTGAAAACGCTGATATTGGAAGTAACTTATGGGTTAGCCTGAAGTAATGCAACCTGATCTTTATGGCTAAATGGTCCCATTACCTAAGCAGTTGATAGATTGATAAGGTAAATCTGCTGGGGTTAATTAAAGGCTTTGTGACACGATATTTTGATATACAACCCAGAAGGGGTCATAACCTAGTAGGCAGCGGAATCTGACTAGGCGGATGAGGTATTCATTGTTTTAGATGCCTCCTAAGTGTAAATTTTCATAAGCAATGGATGCTGTTCTTGTCAGGGACGCCAATGGAGTTGAGCGCTGAATTACCTATGAAAACCCCTTTTTAATTTAATTAAAACATATCACTTTGGAAAAACAGGTAGATAGTTATACACTTTTTATTGTGCTCTTAGGATTATAATGTAAGAGAATTTTTCCTTTCTAAATGTCTTTTGCTAACTCTAGTGATTAGAGTTGAAGTAGTTTTCCCATGTGCAAGTGTTTCTCCAGTACTCTTATAAAAGTTTTTATGGATCATTTCCCTTGTCCAGAAGTGCTTTCAAGTTACCAGAAGGAAGAGCTTCAGCACCATTATAGTGGTGAACATTTAAGCAGAATAATACCATTGGTTATGAAGAACTCGGTTTGATAATTGTCTTCATACAATTATCACTGTACACCATATTATCTTCAATCAGCATTGAATCAAGTGTTCTTTGAACCTGAGAAGTAAACCCTAAAAAGTTTACATTTGTCGCTCACTACTCGGGGTAGTTGGCTTTTAGGCTAAATAGCACGTTAGAGTTATCAGTAAGATGTCTTATAAAAATGAACTTCAGAAGTTGTGGATAGAACTGGAAATAGTGAGAAAGAATATGATGAATTTATTATATTAAACTGATCTGAATACCTTTAAATAATGAGTAACAAAAGCAGTGGAGGAAATAGAGCAGGACAAGAAGGTCAATAATGATTTATATAGAGAAGTCACCTTTCTGAAGCAGAAGGAGACTGAAGTTGCTAAGGAATTAATGTTCTTAGAAGGCTGCTTAGGAACAGACAAAGAATGATTCCTTTGGATTCAGGATGATGGAACAGAAATCTTAAAGCAGATAAGATCTAGAAAATTACAAGTGCAACTTTGCTTAGGTGGAGGTTGAAATAGCCAATAATGATGTAGATGAGTAATATTTTATTGGGAAAGTGAAGCCCCCAAGAAACATACCTTTGCGTTTGCAGCACTTTTAGAGATAACTAATGAGAATACCCTCTTAGTCAGTAGGGTTACCGGTTAAGTAATGTCATGGAGTGTGCTGATAATAAGACTGGCCTGAAACTACAGATGAGTGAACACCCAAAACCTCAGACAGAATACCTTAGGTAAAGCCATCCATATTGACAGATGGAAAATGAAAAAGGCAGCCGCGAAGGCTAGCCAAGGATTTCCAGATTTGAAAATCATAGCCATGAAATGTTCAGTAGAGCTCTATACTCACAAATAAATTTAGATATTTTTTATTTTTTTTTGAACCAAAATACCTGAAAGGGAAAAATTAAAGTGACAGTAGTACCTTTCAGGGACTGCTGAAAAAAGGCTTCTAAAATGGGGAACTGAAGCTAAGCGCACTGCTGTCTAGAATATTACAATTTCATTCTAGAGGATTCTCATTCCAAAATGTGGTTTCTGATATTGACTCAGATCTGACCTGATTGGAAGGATTGGCATTGAATTCTTTAGCAGGAATATTCATTCCACCATGAATGCACATGACACAATGATGACAATACCTCCAGTGGACGGCAAGTTGTACCCATGGGCAGGCCACATATGGCCAGCTCCATAGGGTCATAAAAGGATTGACCATGCCCATAACTGTCAGGAATAGGTTGATTTGCAAAATCACTGTGGAAACCTGGCGGATGAAATTTTCAAGCTCAAAAGTAACATGTGGCCCTTATTTTTGGCGGAATGTAACTTATATACCAGGTGGAACTCTAGCTAGGGATACTCCCTCCTGGGGACACAAGATAACTACATCCTCTAGTAATGGCTTCTACCCTCTGTTACCTCCTGGAAAATCTCCTGAATTCTACCCACCAACTCTTTGGTGTTAAGCATGGGCAGAAGAGGCGCGTTTGAAGGGATACGCCATTACTCACCTTTCATCTATCACATGGGCTAAATTTCCTAGGGTAACAAAGGGATTGCCTCTAGATTTTCCCCCCTTTTTGTTCAGAATGCTAATTTCCCCCATTTAGCTGCAGGAGTTGTAATCCAAGGCTTACAAGTACCTCCTGTCACAGTAGTAACAGAAGAATTTCAAATATACCAAATTACCTATTTTTTCACCAGGACAACGCTCTAGAATTTTCCGCTTATTCAAAATTATTTTGTTTGGATATGGTGAATATCAGAAAGCAGTAACCATTATGAACTATTTAGAGACTTAATGTCAAATTTGGGGTTGCCCCACCCCAATAGGGTTAATTAGACGCATGAAGACGCCAAAAAAGCAATCATGGATGAGTTTGGAAGCTCTGAACATATGGATGACCACAAGCAGGAGTTCATAGGCATACAGTTAAGAAGGATGAAATCTTAGCCGCTAATGACGACCAATTTTACTAGCAAAGCAAATCTTGGCAGGTGCAAAAGATCGATTAGATTTTGATCCTTGTTTTGCTATACAGATGGCACTACACCCCTACAGAGACCTACATCAATCCATGGATACCACGTTTGCAACTCAGACTTCTACTTTGCAGGTGGAGGAGTATCTCAAGATGTTAAGATCAACATTTGAAGCTCCTAATTAAGCCTTTAAATCCGTTCCTGTCAAGAACAATCAGAATAATTTGATGTTTACTGAGCTAAATTATTTTATAATTTGAAAAGTAATAGGGAAAAATTCGATGGTCCAGAATGGAAGGACAAATCCCATAAACGCTTTTATAGATATGGTAAAACTGGACATTTTTCCGCTCAATGTTGGGATAAGAAACTCAAAGAGCAAGTAAATCTGGTACAGACTAAAAATAAAGGAAATGTACAAGATTTTTAAAAAAATGTCAGTCTAGATATGACCAATCTATTACTAAAAGTATGCTCCCCTTGATTTTTAAAGATGAATTGTATATTTCTAATTTATCTGAAGATGAAAATACACCTGATCCGCTAGATCAAGTTTTTAGTATGGATGTAAACATGATCACTGGAGCAAAGGTGAGAAGTATGGACCCAGAAATTGTAAAAGAGAAACTTGAACTTACACTCATCAGCTAGCAGAAATGGTCAGGACCACTGAGAACACCAAATAATTGCATAGGACAAATCTCGATGAAGGGAACATTATCATTTTACTACTGCTATCAAGGGATCTTTTCCAAATTTGTTCACTCAATTAATTCATACTTTAGAGTTGGCGTCCAATGCCATGATTTAATCAGTAAGAATTTTATTACAATACTCCAAGTGTATGTATGCAGATATCAGAGTCAATTGAGTAAAAATACACACAATAATTGATAGTGGAGCACCCATCGATATCATTTCAACCAACTTGGTGAAGCAAATGAAGATCTCTCCAGATCTGGAGCACCAGAAAGGATATGGAACTGTTGGTCCAAATACTACAACATCCTGTGGGTCATATAATGCATTACTATTAAGTTAAGATTGTTAGTGGTTTAGCACCCACCATAGTGTTGGTATATCAGAACTATACACTCTTTAAGAACAAAATTCCTGAAAAAATATGGGTAAAAGTGATTTTGAGGAAAATACTTTAACAATTTTGGGGCAAAGGTTACCTTTGGTTATCAACAGAAAGGGGAAATTACACTAAATAGTTTTAATTTGTAAATTTTTATAAGGATGGCATAATTCTCATCTTTTATAACTTAGTTAGAAGTAAGAATCTGGGAAGTAAAACACATAACCTTGGGAGCCATGAGATACCATTGAGGCTGAAACACAACAACTATTATTCCACCAGAGATGCAATTATAGTCAACACGGGGTTAACACTAGTAACTTCCAGAACCATTATAGTTATAAATTAAAACCTTATAGAAAAATCAAGATTAGAGCTATGGTCAGATCTAAAATTTTAATCCCAGGCTATGGAGAAATTTGGAGTTCTATCATCCAATTTTAGTGAAAACCAATGAAGGTGGCAAAAAACCAAATATCGCACTTACTCATTCAATCATGACTGCTAAAATCTGAGAGAATTCCATGATTTTGAGACATAAATAGAATCGGGATTATTAGTGGATGATGCCAAGAATATTTATGTACAAGTGGTAGATGGCGGCTTGCTGGGTTATCAGAACATTCGCAGGAGGAATTAATCCAATTATTTAGAAAATTCTGGATAATATTTGCCCAGGATAATCATGAACTAGTATACATGAAAAATGTGATCCATAAGGTTGATACTGGGGAATATCCACCAATACAGATGCGACTCATCCAATTTCAAAGGCTGCTGAAGCGGTAGTTAGTGCAGAAAACAGTAAACTGATTGAGCTTGGGCTTTTCATGATTTCTTCGCGTTCATGAGCTAAATAATCCTCATAATAAAGTAAAAGGATGAATCAAATTGAGTGGTGATTGATTTCCACTGGTTAAACAAATCACTAAGAAGAATTAATAACCACTGCTGAGGATAGATGAGAAACTCAATCATCTAGGAGAAGAAATTTTTTTCAGTCATAATCTGATCTCAGTGTATTGGCAGATAGACTTGCCAAATGAAGATCAGGAGAAATGTGCAATAATCACTGCACAAGGGCTATACTAGCCAACTAGAATGCCTCAGGGACTATGTGATGCATTGGTTACCTTAAAATGAGTAACAGATTCCATATTAAGTGATTTGAAACTTTCCTGCTTTTTAGTATAAGTATATTATAAATTTTTAGTCAGATGTTTGCTGACTACCTTGAACATTTGGAGGAAGTGTTTAAATACATGGCAACAGCAATGTAAAAAATAATCCAAGAAAATGCCATTTCTTCAAAAAAGGTTTGAATGCTTGGGGTTTGTAATAAACTCCAAATAACTACAACCTCAACTACAAAAATATTAGCTACCAAATGTAAGACAACCTCAAGGAGTGTTTGGGGTATACAAGTCTTTTTGAGGATGATCAGCTATTATTACCTTTGAATTAAAGATTTTGCCATAGTCATGAAACCATCATTTCTTTGTTGAAGGATCTGAAAAAGAATTTGTATGGAATAAGAGGCCCAGAAATATGCAATGAGCACCAGATTTATCTCATGACCAAACCTGTTTTAAAGTATCCAGATTTTTTGGGCTTTTATTATTCAGAAGAATACCTCACTAATTGTAATTAGAGCCATTTTAAATCAAGTATGATGCCAGAGATGAGCATCCCATGACTTATGTGAGTCAAACATCGACACCAGTGGAATGGAAAACACTGTGACAGAGCAAGAATGGCTCACAGTGATTTGCGCTGCAATTTTTTGAGTGTAATTTATGGAATGCACTTCAAGGTTATGACCAAGAATTTGTCTCTACGCCGGTTGCATATTCTTAAAGAACTAGAGGGGTAACTGGCTTGATGGGCTTTGAAGTTAAAAGCCTATGATTTTAAGAGAGTACACAGAGCAGGTGCGTCCATCAGAATGCAGATGGAATATCAAGATTACCTGCCGTTAATGTCATGTATCAGCCAGCGGATGAACTACTCCAATGAATGATCAGTGAAAATATTGGAGAAGAACACCAAGAATTCAGAATGCGCTGAAGAAAGCCATGGAAAATATAGAAGTGAAGAACGGGAAAATTTACAAATCAATTGATGGAAGGTGATATTTATTTTCTAAATTGTCTTTACATTATGAAATTATTCAAGTCTTGCACAAGGTTATTAGGCATGGTGGCCTAAAAAAAGCTGGGTTATCTCTATTGGGATTCCCACCTAAATCAAAGATTTGTGTATATCAGATGAAGGGAATAGAACCTGATCTGATGATATATGAAACTATTGTCAGGGATAACCCCAACTAAATTCAAAGCCTTCCAATATCAAGGTTCAACCCCAACTTATGCAATTGAATAATACTCAACCAAAACCTCCTAATATCAGAGTTCAAACTTTACCTATACAGTGATCGAATCATGCTTAACAGATATGACCATAATGACACAGCATCTCTGATTGGTAATTATTATAGATCTTGTCTTGGAAATGCTTGGAGATTTACCAAGAAAAACTCCTAGATCTCCCATGTAATCATGTTTCTAAGAGAATAAACTTTACTCTCTTTTCGCCATTAAAAATTTAGCTTACTCTATTCAGTTAGGAACAAAAACATATTTAAAATTTGCAATTCATGAAATTTTTATCCTGAGTGAAGGCTTTTCAGACAAGAAAATTAAAACTTATAATCCAATGCCCAGGAACTTTGGGTCTCCTGGCCTCAAAAATAAAGGACAAGTGGTATAATACCCCCTCCATACCAACAAAGCTGGTGATCTCTGATAGGTATACTCCAAGTTTATGGTAAAAATAAAAATATAGAGAACGAAAATGATTCAGCTCCAGATACCTCCATAGATCATGACGCCTCCCAGCTCAGTGATTGGGTGATCAATATGCATGTAGGTGAAATGACAGCAACATGCAACCTTCTATTTCCCACGTCGTTGGAGGGGACCCTCCCCACATCTTCCACAGAGCAATATCAATTGCAACTATGAGACTTCGCTGAAGCCCTCAAGCTCCTCATGTCAGGGGCATTTGTCCCCAAAGGCTGAGCTAGTAGAAAGACGAGCTGTTGCTGTACTGGCCCTTATGAGGAATTTTGACGAAAATCCCTCACTTGATGGAAAAAGGTTGGAGCTTGACATTTAAAGCTATTTGCATCATTTCTTACATCCCACCTTGTACCATCTACTACAAGTAGAGGGGTTCCATCATCAGGAATTTCTCTGCCATTTACAGTTATCAGGGACTTTATATTTGCAACTTTTCTAATTCTATCAATCTGCCTCTCAGTTCATCATTGAAAACTAAAACGCCATATTAGAAAATTGGCAGCTTATCAACTATATGCAAGTAGTGTTAATCCGTCTGGAAGAAGAAATTATGAGGTTCTCTTGAATGGAACTCTCTAATCTTTTTAGTCAATTAGAGGTTATCATTCATAATCAGGTTGGAGATCATACCCTCAAGTTACAAACTAAATTTTGAAAATTTATGACATCCATGGATGAATGCCTCCAGTTGTTGGAAGATTTGATCTATGAAGTACGTGATGCCCAGGATAATCTCCATTCTTCAGGACCACAAGGAATGCATGGCAAATGCGGAGCCCCTGGTCATGATGAAAAAGCTGGTGGACGGGGATCTCATGGACCCTCTGGGCCACTGGGACCTCCTGGACCTAGTGCTGACCCAGGAATCCCCGATGAACGCCTCCAGTCATTAATTCAGCAAGTTCAAGATCTTAATGTCCAATTAGGACTCATCACCCAAGGAGCGCAATTCACTTTGGATGGAGTGCCTCTCTTTCCTGAAATTTCCCTAAACGCCCATCATGAACGCTTTGGGAACTTGGCAACCATACCCGCTGTGGTATGTGGATTAGAAAAAGAATGCTCACCACCGTGCAACACCAATTTGAATTTCTGAGATGCAAATACTTATTTAAAAACGAACTTTGGCATTAAATTAGCTTGTCGCCATGAAATTGAATCTTCATGTCACCATGATCAAGTAGATTTAGTAATAAAAGACATTAATGACCTATAAAGTCAAGTGGATGCTCTTCATCATCACAAATACTCACGAGATACCATTTCTTTTTTAGGTAAAGGAGAGCCCCTGGTTTTGGTTCATGTCATTCGTCCTCCAACCACCCAAGTGGCACATTAAGCCCTCATTCAAGGAAAAGTAAGTCCCAAAGGAAGGAAGAATTCTATCTTTCCTATATTGTTATCAAAGTGCTATGGAAAAAGCCACTGACAACCAATGGCTCAAACACCTGACAAACTGTCTTAGTCATTTGGCTTAAGACATTGTGGTCCCTCATCTAATGTACTGTTATATTTGGAATGAAGTCAAGACTGCCTTGCTTTGGGAGTTTGGGTGAGACCTAACCTTATCCAACCAAATGTAAACTTTTTTGGGTATAAGCCTTAATTGGGGAGAAACTGCTACTGAGTTTGCTCACCATTTTTACCTTGAAGCTCAAACGTTGGTCACAGGGAATCATCTTACGTTGGACAATGCTATTACTGCCTCATTTTCAGCTTTTATAACATGCTTAATATTCTACTCTATTTTAAAGCGATAATTTCTAACTTGATGTCTCTCTTCCATATCAAAGAAGACATCCTGGAGATTCTTGCCAAACTACACAAACCCTCTAGGCCACCTCGTTTTAACAATAATAATCCATGGCCCCAAGTGTAAGCGGTTACACCCTCCTTTTAGCCTAAACCTGAATATTTCTGCACTTATTGAAAGAAATACAACCACATTATAGAATTTTGTAACACTCTTCAATTTAAGATGACAAAAGATTAGTCAGTATAGGGCAGGAGGCACCATATGCTGACGACATTCAAAAGTCTCAAGGCCCTTGTTATAGCTCTAATTCTATGACCAGCACCTCAGGATGTTTTGTGTCAGATGCGCCTGTAGAATTTGATGTACCGCTTTTTATCCAAGGAAATAAAGATCTTCAGCTTTCTTATTTTTACATTGGCCAATTACTCAAACAGATTTTGAGGTCATCTCCTCTATGAGAAGCTAAGAGTTAGAAGATAAAACCTTCAAAAGCATTAAAAAGCCACAAGTTTGACTGCAGCAAAATCCTCCACTTGCTTCTATATAAATACTTAACAAAAGTTTACTAGCTGTTTAATTTCCAGTTCAGCTCTTTGGTGGTTCAATTAGAGGTAGTCATTCAAAAGGTTATAGTCCTGGCTATAATTGATACCAGCTCACCGTTTAACGTTATATCATCAAGACTTATCCAGAAAATAAAAATGGCCTCAGAAATGATTCATGAAGCTGAATATAGGACGGCTGGTAATCAGTTGACTAAAGCAATTGGGGCTTATTCGTCCTTAACTCTCTAATTTGGGAAACTTTTAATTACTGGCCCATTATTACATTATAAAATAATAATTATGAGTTGCTTATTGGATTCCAATTGATGTGGGAGTTTAACTTCATTATTAACTATAAAGAAAAATATCTTTACTATTAGGGTATCAGATACCATTAATATTCAAACTCCTGGTAAAAAGTAAAGGAGCCCCCAAAAAAAGAACATGCCTCCTCAAATATCCTTCCTCCATTTGTAAAGTGGAATATCAAGTCTTAGGAGAAAAAAACTAAGTTACCCTTGAGGCCGTGGATGCAGAAGATATGACCCCTTATATGCTCCCATCCTATTAATATACTTTTTGTCTCATAAGTTATTGTGGATACGGGATCAAGATTCACATCCCTCATAATCATTTTTTGGAGATTAGTGGACAACCAAACCTTACTAATAAAAAAAGAAGTATTGACCTGCCCTGGGATTTTAGATCCTTACTACGGAAAATCTATCTCTATCATATTAGGAACCTAATGGATCAAACTCTTTAAGTCACTCAGTATGCCCCTATCACTTATGTGAAATTATATCTCATTTAGAGTATAGCTGATATGAGTTGTTTTGGTTCCTTACAAGAATTAGGGTTCAATCTACTACCCGCAATAGCTCTAATTTAAAGTAAATTTGGAGACAATATCACCCTAATTAAATTAGAACGTTGAAGACATCCTTGAGGTTTATAGTGATATTTTTTCCTCAAGGGTGGGTGACTATGGAAAAAATGTCAGGGTAATTAACCAAATTGAGACAGGACCACCTTCCATTTAAATCTCTATACAGAAAAACTAAAATGAAGAAGCTCAGGTGGCCTTAGAGCTACAGCAACTGTTGGAAGTGAGGTTACTTGTTTCATCTAAAGGCCTGTGGCTTACCCACTCTTATTAATTCAGAAGAAGGATGGTGACCACCGTGTTGTCATGGATTATCGCTGACTAAATTCTATTAGACAAAAAATAGCTTTCCATTTCCGCGTATAGATGATTCCCTACGCTTTGTGTCAGGTTCTCACTTTTTTTGGCTATGGATCTCACCAGTGGGTACTGGAAAATCATTTAATCGCTTGAAGAAACATGAAAAATGTTCCCTTATTTCAAGCGAAGATTTATTCAAGTCTACTCAAATGCCACAGGGTTTATGTAATGCCCCTGCCACCTTCCAACGCTCCATGAATGGACTTTTAGGCAATTTAAAACGCTCCTGTGTGCTAAATTATATTGATGATATTATCATTTTTTGGGAAATTTTACTGAGCACATAGTTCATCTTAGGCAAGATTCTAGCATTTATGGCAAGCTTCACTAAAAAAGCCATCAAAATGCTCCTTTTTTCAGTGTGAAATTAATTTTTGGGCCATAATGTAGGTAAAGCTGGAATATCCCCAATGGATGATAAGGTTATGGCCATTTCTAAAGATGTCCTCCCTAAATCCATACTTTATGTACAAGTTTTTTTAGGTATGGTGGGATATTATCACCAGTTTATTACGCACTTTACCAATACCTCCAAGCCTTTATTATATTAACTAAAAAGGGTATACCTTTTAATGAAAAAAGAGAAACAGAAGGCCTTTGACCTATTATGCATCACTCTCTCCCACTCTCCAGTACATATACATCATAATTTTAACAAAACCTTTATACTCCTTACCAATGCTAGTGATATAACTATTAGAGCTATATTATCACAGCAAAATGAAAATTTAGTGGATCATTCCATAACCTATAATAGCAAAGCTCTAACCAGAGCGAATGCAACTATAGCATTATGGAATGCAAATGCTTGGTGGTACTACTGACTATTAAGGATTTCTGACCCTATTTATATTGGAATCATTTTACCATAATTACTGAATATGCTTCCTTGTGATGGCTGTAACAAATGAAGGATCCTGACGGGAGGTTAGCCTAATGGGCTTTGTAAATTCAAAACTACGTTTTTTTATCATTAATTAACCAGGTCCCATACACCAAAATGTGGATTGCCTATCCAGGCTCCCCATCACAACTTCAACTTACCCTGAGGAAGATCAAATCTATATTATAATACCCAACCGCATTTATAAAAAGATAAAACCCCAGCCCTTCAAAAAATAGCAAAAAATTGAGAATCTCCAAGTTAAAAAAAGCAAACTGTAAAAACTTAAATCCAGAAAAAGGTCATCTTACATATGACCTTTGGCTCAAACTGACATCATATTGGAGGGACATCTGCAAGTCGGACATGAGAGAAATCATAAAACTTACCAGTGGCTCAAGACTCAATGTTACTGGGAAGGAATGCCTGTCTCAGTCCAAGAAGTATTAGAGTCTTTTCTGGTATGTAAAAATCAAGCTGGACCTAATCCCCCAACCTCAACATCCAATGGTTCCACCATGTGAACCCTTCCATACTATTATTATTTACATTGTGGGACCCCTCCCCAAGTCTCAAATGGTCATTGGTTCCTCCTCCTAGCCATTAATCATCTAAATAAGTGGATCAAAGCTGTACTCTCCCTCCGTTTTGGCGAAAGCTACCGCCACATTTTTATATAATCAGATTATCACCCAGAACTGGTCCCCTAACATAATTTTCTTTATATAACGGCCAGAATTTTTGATCATCACTGGTGAATGATTATCCAAATTGATGGGATCCACTCAGGTATTTCCACCTCCTACCATCCTGCAACCAATGAAATGTAGAGCGTGTACATGGTACTCTAACTTTAACTCTCCATAAAATGGCCATGACATACCCTCTTCAATTAGCCCAAATATTTGCCTGTGCAATTCTGGCCTATATAATAAGCTATCATCAAAGTAGTTAAGACATCTACCTTTCAAGATTTTTATGAAAGGAATCCCCAGCTGCCCTCTAAATTTCAGGCCATGATAGATCAAGATTCCCATAAAGCCCCTAAATTCACTATGTGAAGTTTCACCAATGAGATTATCCAACTTTAGGCCCTGGCTTCTGAGAGCTTATCTGATGCCACTAATAGAGAAATTAATTAATTTAACAATAATAATGAACCTCTGCTCACCTTCCAAATGAATGATCTAGTTCTTTCTACCATCATCAGCCTGGAGGTCATGATAACAATTTTGGAACCGTATGGTCTGGGCCCTACAAAGATATTTATAAATAAAGAAATGAACACTCAATTGTAAAGGTCACTCAGAGCACAGTGATAAATTATGTAAACAATCAATTTCTTCAGCCGTTTTCCCCATGCGCCAAGATCTAGAGGGGGCGTTGTTGGGATTCCTACCTGAATCAAAGATTTGTGTTTATCATCTGAAGGGAATTGAACCCAATCTAATGATATAGTTAAACTATTGTCAGGGTTAATCCCTAACTGAAATCCAAGGCCTCTCAGTATTGGGGTTCAACCCCAGCTTGTGCAATCAAATATTACTCAACTGAGACCCTCTAATATCAGGTTCAAACCTGATCTATGCGGCGATTTAATCCTGTTTGATAAATGTGATCAGAATGCTGCAATATCCCTAATTGGTAATGAGTATAGATCTTGGCTTGGAAATGCGCGGAAATTTACAGAGAAAAACTCAATGATCTCCCATGTAATCATGTTTCTAAGCAAATAAGCTTTATTCTATTTTTGACATTAATAATTTGGCTTATCTCTAATCAGTTAAAAATAAAATTATATTTAAGATTTACAACTCAAGGAATTTTATCATAAGTGAAAACTTTTTTAGCCAGCAAAAGTAAAACTTAAAATCCAACACCCAGGAACTTTGGGTCTCCTGGCCTAGAAAATAAAGGATGAGTGTTTTAACACCCCTTTGTCTCAACAACTCATCTATAATTGCTGTAATCACTAAGCTACAATGTGGCAGATTAGTTAGCTTTTTTAATGGAACGTCAACTCCATAAACCACATAAGAATGTGATGAGATATTGGATAGTGCTCCCTGGGTTTTCATGACAGTGTAAATTGAGTTGATGGTCCATGAGTGTTGTGTACTTGGGGAGTAAAGTAAATAATGGCTGCAATAGACCATATGACTAGATGGTTCAAGACCAAAGCTTTAAGTCGGGTAGATGCAACAAGCAACGCAAGATTCATCTTGGACCAAGTAGTATTGCGGCATGGATTCCCTCAAGTGTTATCAGTGTTAAAAGAACAACTTTTACCTCCTATGTGATTCCATAGCTAGATGAAATAATGGAGATCAGAGGAGTAATTTTTTCCTTACTGATCAGAAAAAACACAACGGTGGAAAGGGTCAATGGTACCCTAGCTTCAATGTTAAGAGAATTGGTAATGGGGAGAACATTTGCTTAAGGGATACTAATTAAACCAGTAAACTTAAAATATCTATTAGTTATCATAAAGCAATAAGAAAACACATTAAAACTTTTATATGGACAAAGAGCTTCATTAACGCCAATTTTACTCAGCAGAAGAACCTGCCTTGTGATAAATACAGAACAATATTTAATATGACTAGCAAATTTTATGCTTGAATTGTAATCTCAAGCATACAATTTGGTATTGAAGAAAGGATTAGAGCAAAAAAACAAGATGATTATAACTGACCAGAGCTCAAGGAATATCATGTTGATGATATTGTAGCCTATTGTGATACACATGGTTTTTAAAGAAGAAACAAGATGAACGACCTATGGTCAGTTCTATTTAAAGTTATTGCTAAGTTAGTGACAGACTCCTATAGGATAGAAACAATGACGATGATTTTTATAATGAATAGTGATATGAACCCAGCGTGACAAGGAATGACCTGGCTTTTGGTGGGGAACGCCAAGACTCATAGGGCCAGCCAAGGTTCAAAAGTCACCGCTGGTTTAAGAGGATTATGGGTGGCGCGTTGGGAGGGGTTTTGGGCATCCTTCAACCCAGAGAATTATTTCTCACATGGCATTTAATCTCTTAAATTAACAAATTTAGACAGTTCATAATAAAAAATTTAATAAATTTATATAGGTTGATAAGAAAATTACCTGACACCATACTATTAGCAGGATGCTGGGTATATAATGGGAGGGGGAGGGGGAACAGCTGCTAAGCTGAATCGTGATAGAGAACCAGTTCCAATTTCAAATTCATTAATTAAATTATCTGATTCTCAATATTGCCTCAATAGTATCGCCTAAAGTTTCCAAGCTATTCTCAGGATGATTCCCCAAATTACAGATGTTCAAATTTCATTTTTGATTTTGGAATGAGTTTGGGTTTGAAACCCATTTTCAACAATTACTTTTCAACTTTTTTCTCAAATTTTGCTTTTTAGTAAGTTTACCCTTTCAAATTAACTTCAGTTGAACTACCAGTTAGGGCAGGGAATGGGGAATGTGTGGGGGTCTTCTGAATCTTCCTGATGTTTTCACAAAGTCGCTTAATTATTTAAAAAAACTTTACAGAGTTTGACAATAGGGTGGGTTTGGGTTCAGGGTAAGGGTGGGTGGGGCATGTGGTAAACAGGGAGGGGCATCAGCCACCCATCTCTCATCCAGGGTTTGCCCTAGGTCAGAGATCTGTTTGAGAGTAAGGGCCTTGGGATTTGAACCCTTTTTGGTTCTAAAGGGGTGTACACCCCTGTCCAGCTTGATGGCTGGCCCTGAAGTTTTACAAATAGGGTTCATAATAAATACCTAAAGTACTGGATCTAAGAGAAAAAAGATAAAAAATAGACTATCATTAAATCTTAGAGAAAAAATACAGATTTATAAAATATATTAGAGAGTATTTATTTCTAAAGTCCCACAAAAATATCAAAAATAGAATATATATATTGGCTTTTACTTCCACCGTGAGTTAATGTATTGGGTTGTGTTTCATTCTGCTGTTGCAGGGAGAAGGAGAATGAAGGACTACAGTAGTGAAGAAAACTCGATGTGTTGGATGTAATTCAGGACCATTTCTTTTTGAAACTAGGTCTGAGGCTGTTGTTGCTGTTGAGAGTCAAGAAAAAAACTTAGAGATACATCCATGTTAGTTCATAAGAATCCCAACATGGGAGAAAACTTGCGTTTAGAATCTATTAGCAAGATTGAACAAGTAATTCTGGAATGGCATGTAGCCAAAGAGCCTCAATCAGGGGTAAAACACGCATTCAGGAGAATTATTATAGAACAGTTTGATCAAGTGTTCCGTTGGTGTAGCTGTGGGAACCGTGCTTGTGTGAGGTGGAAGTGAACATAAGAAGGAGAAAAGGATGATGAACTGCGCTGCTGAGAATGGCCCTAAGAAGACGCATTGAGAAAGGAAAAAATATATCTCTAAACAAGTCAAAAACCATGCTGGCTGACTCATGCCATGGAACAAAGTGGCATCTGCCTCAGAAATTCTCATTTCTGGCTAATCTGGTCAAGCTGGAAGATGTTTTGGGATTTTGATATGCCAAAAATATCCAGCCAAAATTATATTTATATATCTTTCTTGTCCGCAGGGGGTAGCTTTGCATTAAGAAACCTATAGCAGATTTTGGAATTATCAATGTTTTGATACTTATTGTTTGGGTTAATTTTTCCATAGAATATTAATCTATTTTGCAGATTAAATTTTGACATAAAAGATGTTCTGTTGTTAATGATCCCTGACAATGTTTGCAGGGATTTTAAATGTTGGTTTATTTATCAATTATTACCCTTTTTTAATGGATTAATCAGGGTTTGTCGCCAATAAGTAGAGGTGTTTTTGGTAGTCACTGAAGCACCAATAATGCTTTTATTTGAAGCGACTTATGGGTTAGCCTGGTGTAATGCAACCTGCTAAATTCAGTCAATGTACCCATTACCTAAGCAGGTTTCTATTTTGACAAGGTTAATCCAATTGGGTAGTTAAAAATGTTGGGACACGCTATTTTGGGAATCTAACCCATAAGGGGTCATAACCTAGCAGGCGGTAGAAAATTACTAGGTGAGTGAGGTGTTTATTGTTTCAGATAACTCCTTAGGGTTAAATTCATTATTGATGGATGCCATTCCCACTGAGGCGCCAATGGAAGAGCTGGGCGACAAATTACCTATTAAAATCCCCTATTAATTTATAAAAGACATATCATTTTGGAAAAAAACATTTAGATAGTTAAAAATTTTTATTGTGCTCTTGGGCTTTGAGTATAAAAGATAGTTTTCTCTTATCTATTTGTCTTGTGCCAACTCTTGTGATTAAAGTTGGAGGGATAGTTTTCCCTTGTCAAAGTGTTTCTACAGTACTCTTGTAGAAGTTATCATGATTTTCCCTAATAGTTTTAAAGCCTTGGCCCTGGGCTTCTGATTTAAATGTTTATTTAGGCAATCTAGGCCTATATTTATTTTTATCATCTATTGGTCCATGCGAATGGGATCAACACCCAGATTTTATTGTTATGAAGGGATATAGCATCAAATTAATCATAATGTTAAAATGTCTTGTTAAACAAATCCAAGATAAATCAAAGTAATTGCACCACTAGCTGGAAGAAACTGAGGCTTTATTTTAGCATTCTCTCGACTTATATTTAGCCTTATTTTACTAGACCCCTCTATATAAATTTGGTAAAATTCTCTCTATCCTACCAATAGGATATGTACCAATTATCCCTATTATTATATGGGTTATATGATTTTCACTTCATTTAACTCTAGAGTGTGACTTTCCTATCTATCCATTTTTGATCTCCATCTTTCCTTCCCCCTGAACTTATATAGTACTACATTTAGTACTAGTCTATAATTTAATAAAGTACTTTTAATAACCCTTTAAATATTAGTTTATACCTTAGTATAGTTAATATTCTCAGCTATGTTATCTAGCCTAGTGAATTTTGAAGGCCTGCCTTCAGATCATGGGTTGAGACCCAAAACTGGTGCTTTCTGCCAGGACATTCCTAGTCACACTGCTGCTACATATTCTGCAACACTGGACAACCAAGTCAGGCCATATTAACAACCGCCTCCCAAAGAAATACTGGAGCTTTACAAACCGTGGTTTGACAGTGTTCCAACCTATATGACTTTTGAAAAAAAATCATGGACAGCCTTTGTCATAATTTAATTGAGACAATGAAAGATTTAGTTGATAAAGTGAGTGTGAGATAGGGTGGACACATGATGTAATTTTCTGTGAATTGCAACTCCAAATAATTACCAAATATTCAGATGAAGCTGCATACAGAATTTTAAATAACTATTATATGTGTAAAGAAGAATTGGATGAAGCATAGAGTTTATTGACAAGCTCAGCACTAACCTTAATCAATCTTTAATTCAACTCCAAATAAACGTGACGCCAAAAATACCCTATTACTGAGTAAATTTATGACAAGTTGATCAAACTTGAGCTTATTTCCAATGAGGAATTGTCAATATATGAAAGCCATCAGACTAATAATCTCAACAATGAAATCAATTATGGAAGTGGACCCAAATATGGATTATCCACCTAAAGAAAGAATATAGCCTTAAGTGAGACTAATAATCTGTCCAAAGATGAAATCAAATATTAAGAAGTTTGGATAAGACTAGAAATCTGTCCAACAATAAAATCAATGAGGAGGAAGCCTTGGAAGAGACTAGTAATCTGTTCAATGAAATCAAAGTCAAATTCTATTTCCCCACTTATTCTCTTTATTCCCAACCTTTAAATGATTATTTATTTTGTACTACCAATTTATGAAGACCCATTGATGCTGACAAACTAAAACCTTTTGATCTAAAAACAATAAACGTTGTAATAATCCTTATCCTGCCAAATCAAAATGCTATGCCAATAATTTCCTAATCTCAGGCTTAATTAGAGGTTACCCATCAAAACTTAACCCATGAGTAAATCCTCCTTAAATATAGCTTAAATACTAAGGTTTTAAGCTCTTAGATCAAATTAAAACCCAATCTTCAACCTTCTAGCAAATAAAAAATTGCCTCCAATTTGATTTAAAGGCTCAACCATCCATTTTGAAATTGAACCCTGTTATTCAGCTGATTTCTGGGCTGATGTAAACCATAAAAAAGAAAGTTTAACTAAGGATCCTTAAATGAAAGATAATCCACTAACTTAAAATCCAAGTCTAATAAAATACAACCCAGTCTGCCTTATCCAAGCCGTGGAGTTAATCAAGTTAAAAATTTAGCCTTTATAACTTCAATTTATTAGCACTAGTGGTGCACAACCTAGAAGGCGAACTGCCACGCATCTTTACTTGCAAATGAGCCAAACAAAGGGATTATTAGAAATAAAAAAATTCCTAATATGGCACCTCAGCTAACAGCCTAGGAAGCCATATTAGAAAGTGAGGAAGCTTTGGGGAAAATTTTGTCCAGCGCCCACTTTAGCTGGCAAACCATGGCAGACAGCATCGGTGTGGGAGCATCAGCAACATGGGGCATAAGGAGATATAGTTATGAGTTTTCTTCATTAATGAAGTTAGTGGTGTCCATCGCCTCAACATATTGAGAAAGTTGATTCTCAGTGAAAGTGATGTGAGCTGGCACATAAGTGAAAGTTTGATCCACTGACAGGTTTCAGAAAGTTGGGTTAAAAAGAGAAGTTTTTTCTGCATTGATGCAAGTGTGGCTTGCACCAAATGCAAGCTCCTCAATTTCATACTTTACATCATCCTCAAGGTTTATGGGGAAAATTGGGAATAGGAATACCCTCAACAAGGGGCTCCATTGCCCCATGAAGTTGCTGTCGAAGTAGGGTGTTGGCAGGGGCAGCTGTACCTCAACTGCCATTTTGTTGATATTTTTGTAATTTGGAAAACCGTTTTTTTAAAACGGTGGGAACGCGATTTGGGAGGATCAACAAAGAAATCCTCCAAAGAAAGATCCAGTTTTAAGTGGTATGGCTGTTCATCCTCATTATTCATTTGAGAGCCTCAAATGGAATGGATCCGGCTAGCACTGGGCCAGCCAACAGAATTGGGGCCGTGGCAGGAGCTGATTGGCCACGTTCTGTCAACCCTGGCAGCTCAGCTGAAACTGGTTCAGCCATCAACTCAGGATTCTGTAATCCAGTCAAATTTGTTATAAATTTATAAATTTTGGCTTTGATTGGCTACAACTTTTGAGCAAAGCCAAATTGCCCTGAGGTTGGGGGTGGGAGGATTAAGCGCCATCTAAAAAATTAGGGTGAAACGGCCATGGGCTTAATGGCCAATGGCTGAGTGGCAGAAGCAGAAACCATGGGGCACTTGTGCTTCAATTGGTCAAGCTCAAAGCACAAGGGGCAGATGGCATGGCTGTTTTTGATGAGCGCCCAGAATGGGCGATCAGGGCTGATCTGATCATGGTGCGGGGGGAATCATGAGGTGAGAATTGCAATGAAATGGGCGGATCATTGCAAAGGTGCGAGGCCCTGCCAACTGATCCACCTCATTGGGAATTTACAAACTGCAACATGAGGTCTGGGCTGTAAATGACCAAACCCTCCATAAACTCATGGCAGAGGCGTTGGGGGAAATGTGAGGACAACCTGAAGAACTGGACCACTAAAGTGGCCTCATCTGGGAGCCACGTGCGAATGGTGGAAATTGGAATTTCTTTAAAACAATTTGTAGCTGAGATGCTGATGCTGCATCAGCTTCTGAATGGAAGCTGAGATCAAAGTACCACTTAAAGGGGTGGAGGTTGATGAAATTGGTGGGTTTGAAAACCTCCATGGCCCTCTCAATGATGGCTGCACTTGCATATGGGAAAAGGTTCCCATACTTGACCCAGAGGCTGCAACACAAATTGCTCTGTGGGAGCACCAAAGGGCTCCAGAGCACTGCCTGAGAGCTTTTGAGGTTGTCAGCAAAGTCCCAAGGGGGGACATAACGCCTGGTAGCATTGGGAGGGCTAGTAGAGCCAGCCCAGGCGCGCTTTGGCGGCGGCCAAAGGATGCCAGATGGCGGTGCACCACCACCCCAAGCTGGGGCAGCATTCATCAATTGCATTGACATTGGTAAGTTTTGGCTCGATTGAGTAGTCATTTCTTATATTTTTTATATAAACTGAATTTGGTTTTGATTTAGTTATAGTAGCAAAAGAGATTTTGTACTAACTTTAATTTTGATCATCACTTCTATCTCTCATGAAGTAATGGCAATGTATAAAATCAACGGATCTAATGAATTGCTTTTATTGTTTGTTACCTTGAGTCCCCTATGCTAAACCTAATAAGCTACTATATTTTAAATTTATTGCGGGGAAGGCCGACCATGGGACGGAACTTCCGAATATGACTCAGACGAGACAAAACTTAGTACCAGGGGAGGCACCCCAGAGAAGCGATGCTATCTCTTGTTGCCAGCGGGAACGCCACTTATGGGAAGGGGGAGGGAACGTGTGTAGGGGGCGTAGCCACTATTGAGCACGTGTGGAGGAAGGGGTCTGATTTGATGAACCAGACTGGGAACCAGGAGGAGACCAGCTGTCGGCGACGTGGTGGGAGATATCCAAACATCCACGCTTGAAAGTGATCCACCAAATGAGACCGGAATCTGTGGACAGCTTCAGGGAGGGTGGGTATGGATCCGGCGAGGGCATCCAAGACAATCGTGTGGATAGTCCACATGGCAATTGCAACCACCAGAGCACGAAGGGAGGGTGGGAGGGGGAGGCCATTGATGAAGCAAACATATCTCTTGACAGACTGAAGGGATGTGTTTGATCCTGGCCTAGCAGACGTTGGACTTCGCGCCATATTACTTTAGAGGTGGGGCACTTCTCCAGGCGGTAAAACAGCGTTCCATACTGGCCACACACGACACAGGATGAGTGTAAAGCATTAGAGCGCTCAGCTGTACAATACACCCGCCTCAGGCAGCGCCACACATGGGAGCAGACTTGAGGCTGCAACAGAGGATGGTGTGCGTATTTCCAGATAGTCTTTTGGGTCACAGTGGAATAAGGGATGTCCATCATGTCCAGGTAGTCCACCCTGGATAGGACTTGGGGTCGAATGGGGATCACGCCATCATGGATGGGTAGCCCCTGTACCTCTTGTGTGAACTGAGGAGAGGGGCGGCCTCTTTGGGTTGTATGTCCACTAATACGAATTCTCCACTCTGCGCTTCGCATGGAGAGTAGGATTCGTTTGTAGTGGGTTTTGGTCCCGTGAGGACCTGTGGCTGATGTGTGTGATGCGAGGTATTTCATCAGGGAGTGGGGGTTTGATGGATTGTTGAGGCCCAAGGCTCAGGAGAAGTTGGAGCGGGCCACGCGGGACCAGTGTTGGGATGGGAGTGTAGGAGCAGTGACGGCCGCAATCCAGGTGCCCAGGATCTTGGCGGCATGGGCTTTGAAGTCAAGTAGGCCCATGTCACCTTGATGATGAGGGCCAAACATGACCTCTAGCCGTACTGGTGGAGGGCGGCCTGAACAAAGCCAACCTTGTAGCAAAGCATACAGGGATTTGAAGAAGCTTGGGGAGAAGGGGATGGCGTGGGCTCCGAACCAGACTTTGGATAGGAGCATAGAGTTGGCAAGAACAACCCTGCCAGTGAGGGTAGTAGGGTGGGCTCTGAGAGAGGCGATTCACTTCGTCACGTTGTCCAGTATATGGCACTCTATTACTGCTGACGCGTATCCACCTGCCTCCAACCACACGCCCAGATGGCGTACCGTCCTATAGTAGGTCGTGGCACAAAGGGGAGCACCAGTGGAGCGGTGTATTTTGAGTTAGTAAGGTGTGGACGTGGGCGAGCAGATGGGCCAGGTTGGGAACTACTTGCTGGGGCCCAGCAGTTCTAAAACCAACCAGGGAGGATGATTTCGGTTTTGGAGGCGTTCAGTGCCGCGTTGCTTACCTGGGAATACTCCTGGATGAGGGCTTCAAGCGCGCGTGCATCTTTGTTATTAGACACCCCCACCACGCAATCATCTGCAAATGCCATCATCTTGACTGGGGTTTGGCCTGGCACATGGACCCCAGTGAGTTGGGCATTCAAATTTCGCAGTAGTGGGTCAAGGCTGAAGTTGTATAAGAGTGGGCTTAGGGGGTCCCCTTGTCGCAGGCCCCTTTGAGGATGGACTACTTCTGTTAGGAAACCTGGGCCGCGCACTGCCATTGTTGCAGATTCCGTGAGCAGCATCACCCAGTTAATGAAGCGGGGAGGTAGGCGGAATTGTTGGAGGCAGGCCCTAAGGTATCCCCAGTTTACTCTATCATAGGCCTTTTGTTGGTCCAAGAATACAAGTGCCCCAGAGGCTGTGGACTGACACACATTAACCACAGAGTGCACGTTATCCCAAATCGACCTTCTGGGGATGAAACTGAATTGTTCTGGAGAGATGGTGGCAGATGCTACAGTCCCTAAACGGTTAGCCATGATTTTTGTTAAAATTTTGGTGTCTGTGTTTGTTAGAGAAATGGGGCGCCAGTTGGCTAAGTCTAGCCTATCCCCTTTCTTGAAGAGTGTGACTGTAAAGGCCTCATGTCCTCCTGGTAGGAGGCACATTTCCAACAGGCTTTGGTTGAGTGAGGCTAGCAGCAATGGGGATATATATTTAAAATATTTTTTGTAGAACTCATATGGAATGCCATCTGGGCCTGGGCATTTTCGGTTTGGTGCACCGCAAATGGTAGTCCATAATTCGTTCAGAGTAATTAAATTCATTATTTCTGGATATCAGAAAATGGTGCAGATATGAGCTCTGTCGAGAAATTCCGCCATTTTGGCTGGCTGAATTGGTTCGGCTCGGTATAACTTGGAGTAATATCTTTGCATTTCAATTGCCACTTCAGCCAGTGTATCCAAAATAGAATTATCCTATCTTCGCACCTGTGTGCAGGCCACACTCTGGCATGGTGCAAAAATTTTTTTGAAGAAGTATGCGGTGCACTTGTCACCTTTAGTGATGCGTGTGGCCCTGTATTGGACACAAATCGATGTTTGTGTTGCCTTTCAAGTGCATTGAGGTGGGCTGCTGCCTCCGCCCACTTCTGGCCCCATGCAGGGCTATATCCTGAGGCTGGAATGTTGGATTCCAAGTGGGCCAATTCTGCCAGCGCATGCAATATAACTGCCGATGTGGCTCGTGAGCGTCTGGATGAGAGATGGCGATAGTGGCGGATGGTGTCTTCTTTGAAAGTTGCCCATGTGGAAATGGGGTCCGCGTAAAACGGTGCAACAAACAATTTTGCCAAAGTTGCCTCTTCCACCCACATGGAAAATCCTGGCGACGCAAGCTCTGGGGGGCAGATTTTGCACCAATGTGGGGCCTTTGCAACTGTTACAGGTAAGTGGTATGTTATCGAGACCAGTTGGTGGTTGGAGAATTCCATTTTAATTGTTTTGAAGTGGGAGATGTGGGGTTGGAATTTCGCTGGCGCTAGAATAAGGTCGATGCGGGTCATGGACCTTAATTGGCTGTTGTGGATTTGGGGACACGTCATGTTTTCGAGCAGTGGGGCATGTCATGGCAGCGCATCCATTAACCCAAGGGTGGCTTTTAGAACGCGTAGTTCTATGTGACCCTGTGGGGCATGGGGTGAGGGCAGCCACCGGTCTGTTGGTGAGGTTAGCCAACAGTTCATGTCGCCAATTAGGAAAGAATCAGGGGGTAACAGGAGGGATTTGACCGATGAGAAAAATTCCCAACGCTCTTGTGCACCATTTGGGGCGTAAATGTTGACAATTGTGTGTGCAACATCGGCCCATGAGAAGGTGACAACGAGCACTCAGTCATTTAGGAATGTTTCTGAAGATGTAAATTTGAAAAAATTGTTTTTCTGAATTAGCACCCCACAGTGCTTCGACCAAAAGGATAGGGATGGTAGGAGCATTGTTTTCCAAGCTTCCTCAGAACCTCGTGGACAGTGGGTTTCCTGGATGGCCAGGATATCCATGGGTAAATTGTTTTGTAAAAAACTCAGTTTCCTAGCCCAGGACGGGGAGGCCTTGAGTCCGGTGATATTCAGCATCCCTAGAGTGAAGGTTTCCCCATTGCACCTTAGGTGCAAGGGGAGGGCCCCTGGCCCACCAGCCTCTTCCAGGTCCCCACAGGCTTTCACAGCAGTGCGGGTATTAGCAGCAATGCTATCAGGGTTTTTGTTAATTTTTGTGGAAAGAGTCACATTGGCTTTGGCCTTTGCTTTTTGTTTTCCTGACGTCGGAGAAATTTTTTGTGGTGCGGATAAGTTTGGTGCACCGTCGAGTGGGGCAAAAAAAATTTTTTTGGTTGGGATAGGTCACAAGTCGGTTTTGACTGGGGCTTGGGTGCAGCGATTGGGTGAGATCAAATTTCCCATCGGATCCTCAGATTGAGTGGCCTGTTCAGCATGGGCCTCCCAATCTGATTAGGTGATGGATTCCTGAGTTGCTTCCGCCACGAAGGTCTCCATGTCCTCCTGGCATTGTGAGTGTAGGATGGTGGTGGTGACCTTGGCCGCTTCCTTGGCTGCAGTCCTATGGGCCTGCTTGGCCTTCTTCCGCTCCTGCGGGGAGATGGGCTTTACCAATAGGTAGCAGCCTTGTGCTCCCCACGGGAAAGCCTCCTTGGTGCTTGCAGTTGGTTTGTAGTGCGCCTCTCCGCTGGCCATGGCTGCTGAGGGGTGCTCTTGGAATGTAACGCCCTCTTTGATGGGGCACACGTGTGCCTTATGGCCAAACGCATCACAGTGGGTGCAAATGGGGGCGCGCTGTCCACGGTTACCTGGAATGGGTGGGTGGTGTGCCCTGCGATGTCAATAAAGGTGGAGTGCGGGATCTGGGTTAGGTCCTTCGCGATCTCCTCAGTTGGGGTCAGAACTGCGATGGCTTTGCCAGTGCACAGGTGTGGCATCAGCGTGAAACGTTGCATTTCAAAAGATTGTATTTAACCGTATATGGCGAGACCATCTTTCAGGTGTTGCTCCAAAATGTCACGTTTTACTGTAGTAGGCAAAAAGTCAAATGTGAGGAAAATTTGGTTTGATTTTGTCCATCTGGTGCATTTAGTTTTGACGACCTGTTGCCCTTTGGGAGGTCAACCACTACACACACCGCTGCAGCCTCATCTGCTGCTATTTTGCTTTTGAAACCTAGGTCCAGCCAACCGCGTGACATGGAGTGAGGTGCAACGTACACCTGCGGTCAGGAAAATTTTGTGTACATCTTCACAAAATTTTTCCCATAGGGCCATTTTTTGGATGTCCAGATACACACGGACTCCGAATTCCACCAACGAAAGTGGCTGGGAATGTGGCGTGTTGATGTACTGGTTGCATCGTGCTTGCCACAAGAGTATCTCCGGGGAAATTGTGACCGCCAGTTTTTTTAGATTTTTTTCTATTCTGCCAGATTCTTCGGGGCGTTTTTGAACGTTAGAGGCCGCGGGCCTTCCGCATGCTCCTCTTGCCTTGCTTGCCCAACTGCTCCCAGACATGGGCGCAGACTAATCCCCTCTATGAGATTATCAAACTAGATTTAGTCTTGAATTGAATGGGTTGCAAAATTGTTTGCAACGAGAAAGAAAAGTCCTAATAAGCTACTATAAATTCCTAAAACATAGCTCTAATGATTCCACTGAGCCTTTAATTTCTTTAATGATGATTATTGGGTTAGCTTTCCCTTGGTCTCCTGTGCGTTATTTCTAGATGATTTTAAAATTTGCTACCAAATAGCTTTACCAAAATTTATGTGGAGGCGTGCTATGAATATGTTACCATTGATGCATTGATCAACACCAGCAACCAAACTATCTTTCATTTTCTATCTAGACAACTTATCTGTTGAATCTGTAATTCTCTGTATAATGACTGATCCTTTCATCAGAATAATTAATAAATTGTCGGACAACTTTTTTAATTCATGGAAGAACAAAAATCAAGATTTCTCGCCTCTGCTGTCACATTGATCAGGAAAAGTAACCCAAATGCTTTCCCTTAGTATTTCAACAATCATATCTTACCTGATGAACTGATGGCTCCTGATCAAAGTTTGCCTTTGTAAGTCAATATCTTTACTTACCATATAACCAATACTTCCACCAGATGGTTGTATAAACCTTTGCTGAAATTCCATGCCCATGACACACCCTTGAAGCTCCCGAGGAGGATGCTGAGGTTTTTCCCTGCAACAGGTCGCTTCCTCCATCCCTGGAGCAGCTTTTGGGTTTAAGTGGGGACATGTTGAGGATAACCATATGGCTGCTTTATGAAGTTTTGTTGTCAGTTTTGAATTTGCCCCCTCTATTTGTTGTTGCTCCCAACTTCTGGAAAAGTCAGAAGGCTGCCTACGCTCCTCTGTCCTTGTCTACCTTAACTCTCAGGTTAGTGCCATCAACTGTCTTGATAAAAACATATGTCCCTTTTAAAATTGCAAACTTAAACTATACTCTGAAACTATCCTAAATCAAATTCATTACCTTCTCCCAATCAGCCCTTCCACCCTAATGCCAAAACCAAAGCTGTCATTAATAAGCTGGGTGAACTAACCAGACCTTGGGATCCCCACATCTTTATGATCAAGCTTTTCAAGGCGGATGAAATTTAGCACTATGCAATAATTGTCCAACCTAAAGATACAAATCTCACCTCATTCAATTCTTAGAGGGTATGTCAGAATTTTCTCTAGTAGGTGTGAAGCCTCAATCTTAGGCTTTTAAAAAAAATTTTTTAGGAAAAAACGCCCTAAATTTATTTCTACTTAATATCAGTCAATGCTTTAATAAGATGAAGGCCCAAAATAATTATTTTTTACTTAAAATAGCATCAAACAATTTATAACGCAAAATTTTTTATTAATTAAATCCAAGATGAATCACAGTTAATTGCTTCATTAGCTGGTAGAAACCAAGGCTCTATTTTAGCATTATCTCGTCCTATTATTACCTTTATTTTACCTATTAAACCCATCTATCTATCTAATAAAAATTACTTAATCATTACTAACAGGATATGCAATCATTATCTCCTATTATCATATGAGTTATATGATCTTCACTACATTTAGCACTAAGGCGAAAATTTTCTTATCTATCCATGTTTGATCTAAATTTTCCTATCCACACTGAACTTATATAGTACTATGAATAGTACAATTATATTTTAGTGAGGTAATTTCTAAACCTTAACTTATATTATATCTAAATTTAACTAATTCTACTCAACTATGTTGTCTAACCAGGAGAACTTTGAAGGCCTGACTTCAGATCTTGGGTTGAAACCTAAAATTAGTGTTGAAGGTATCATTTTACTTGTTCAGAAGTGCTTTCAAGTTACCAGAAGAAAGGGCATTATCACATGTCTAATGGTGAACAACTAACCACCTTAAACAATTAGTCGTGAAGAACTCTTCTGGATATTTTTCTCTATATAATTATCACTGTACCCCATATTATCTTTAATCAATAATAACTCAAGAGCATTTCAAACCTGTGCAGTAAATCAAAAAAGTTTATAACCAGCCACCTCTTTCTCAATATACTCTGGAAATAAAGACTTAACTTGTTAACTCATTGATCAACCTTATCCTGCAATTTGGGGTCCTAAACAGGGTCATCTTCCATGCTGGGCCTTGATTTAAGGGCTTAGCACCAGCTATTAATCTGGATAGGATCAAAAGCCCCTTTAGAACCAAAAAAGTATCATACACTAGGGCGCTGCCTCTTGGCCAAATCTCTGACATAGGACATTCCTTGGATGAGAGATGGGTAGCTGCTGCCTCCTGTAAGCCACATGCCTTTCCCACACCTACTCACAACCCAAACCCATCCTTATGCCAAAATCTGCAAGCTTTTAAATAAAGAATATTAAGCAAATTTTATAAAGACTCTGAAAGGATCAAGAAGCTTTCCGCTATGGTCCCCGTTCCCTGCCCCCATCAGTGAGCTCAACCAGAAGTCAATCTGAGTAGAGAAAACTTACTTAGCGAGACAAATTTAAGCAAAAAGTTTTAATGAAAAGGCTGAAAATGATGAGCAAACTCTTCACCCCAATTCAAAAGTTAAAAATTGAATTCAGACATATAGAAGTTAGAGAAATGATCTGAGAAAATCTTGGTAATGTTGAAATGATACTATAAAGGGAAAATTGGGGTTAAAAACCATTAATTACTGAATTTGATATTTATAAAAATGTTCCCCATTATAGTACTTCAGCTTAGCAACTTTTCCCCCATCCCACCATAAGACCAAGCACATTAATAATGGTAAGGTGTTGGGACATTTTTTTATAGTATCCTATTAGTTTAATAAGATATTATAGCATCCTTTCTTTTAGTCTGTTTAAAAAAGTAAAATGGCAAGTGGCAACAATTACTTGGGTTGGAGCCTTTCCAATACCCCTCCAACGCGGCCACCTAGAATTTCTGAAAACCAGCGGTGACTTGTGGACCTTAACTGCTCCTGTGGGTCTTGGCATACCCGAGAAGGATGCCAGGTCTTTCCTTAGCAAGCTGGATATATAGCATTATAATCCAGCCTAAAATTATAAAGGTACAGTCGTTGGTTCAAATTCTCTAGGCTTAAGACGACTCTACCACCAAAGGAAAGTTTAATTTCCTTTTTAAAAGTGCATCTTAGCTGTTACCCCAGGAATCCTATTTTTAAAATTATACAACAGGTCCTATTAACTTGTTCAGCACAACCCAAAACCCTTTGTCTTCCAAAATCACGGTAAGAAGTTAGAGTTTCAGACTCCCCATAGTTTGCTCATGTTAAGCCACAGTCATTTTTGAATTTTGGACAACAAGTGAGAAACAAGCAAAAGAGTGGTGAATGTCTGCTCTGAGGAGGGGATGAATCCCACGCTCCTGACTATTTCACCAATTGCCCCTGAAAATGAAAAAAATGTAATAGGGTACAAGAATATGCAGTTAAACACTCACAACACGAACCTAAGTATCATACTGAGGCCTACCCTACCCCTCTCAGGGGCCTTAAGGAGCTATAATGGTCCATTTGGACCAGTCTCGCCCTGAAATATCTCCCCACCCCACAATATTTCAAGTGTGCCTTCAAGGATGGTTGCAATTTTCATAAACCCTTCAACTCAAGCTATCAATTACTACCACATCTCACTTGTCAATCCGGTGGAGGAGAAGTTTCGCATGGATCCTGTTTATGAGAACTTTTCAAGTGTGCGGCCCTTATCTGACCATAATGAGCCTGAGTCTGCACCTTTATTTATGGCTCGACTGCTGCTATACCCACTTAATTCATCATCAGGTTCACCAAGGTGTGAAAAATCTCCAAGGCTATGAATTCTGGTTTAACCCATTGTTCCCTTAATGAGTTAAAAGGTTAATTGTGCTTACTTTTTATTTACCATTAATATTTTAGTAGGGCAACGAAAGATAATATTTACTGCGCTGTTAGACATTGGTGCCAAAGGAAACTTCATTGATCTTAATGTAGTGCAATCTGTTGATCTTGCAGTAACAACAGGTTCCACAGACTTAGTAGCATCTCAGATTACTATGCTCACACTCCCTCTTTGCAAACCACTGCTTTGTTGCCCATAAATAATAATTTAAAGCCCACTTTGCAGAGATCCCATAATTGTATAATCCAGTGATTTTGAGAGTAGTATGGTGGCGCCTCCATTCAGTGAGTATTGACCCAAAACAAATATGCTATATTTCTCCTTTAATGCTCACTTGAGTAAAATCCCCTTTCCTCTCACCTTGGCTACAGGCAACATAGTAGCAGCAACTGTGGAGTACACATCTATGGATATTGTACCTGAGATACCTACTTTGGCTCTTAATCTTTATCCATTCAAAACAGTTTTTGACGTGGAAGGGCCAATAAGCTGACCAGTCACTCAGATTTTGATCTGAGCATCCAGTTAATGATGGAACTTATCAAAATCAACTGTCTTGAATATCCCTACACAACTGCAAAAGACTAAGCATTAAAGTCAGGAATTGATGACATGGTGATTAAGGGTGGATAAAAAATCACCTATACCCTCTCCTCTGGTCTTTGCCCAGAAGCTGGATGGTAGTTTTAGACAATGTGTGGAATACAGACATTTAAACAATGTGACGGTTTTTGACCCCTACCCTTTGCCCCTGGAGGCAAAAAAAATTCCTAAGCTTTTTTAGATTAAAGGTGTTCTCCAAAATTGATCTGGTGAACGCTTTCCGTCAGGTGCAGGTCAAGTGTGGATAGGAGTGGCTGACTGCAATTTTCACCTGGTTTGGCATTTCCAGTTTTAAAGTTATGTCCTAAGGAATGTAAAATGCCACAGTAGTTACCAGCGCTGAATAGATGAAGCCTTGGGTTCTCAGATTCTACTGTGTTTTTGTTTATGTGGGTGACATCTTGATCCAATCAACCAGTGCTGGACAACCAGCAAAGATTTGGTAGTAGTGGCTGCAGACCATCATAAAGCTAATCTGGTTGCTATGCCATCCAAATGTAAGTATTTCAGGGAAAAAGTTCGATTTAAGGAGAATTTGATTTGAATGATGAGCATGCCATCAGGCCTTCTAAGCTGGATGCCATTTGCTTGTGTCCTACCCCAGTGACATAGAACAACTGTAGAGCTTTTTAAGATTTTTTACACTTCTTAAATTGTTCTCACCAACCAATTTAAAGCTAGCCTCACCTTTTCACCCACTCACAGGTGTAACAGATGGAAAAACTCCAGTTCTGACCACCATATATTTGAACAATACTTTGGTGCACTGACAGTCAACTGAAGCATCCTAATCAAGTATAAAGAGGTTTGGGGCACCAACAGCACAAAACGTTCACCTACTATTGGTTGGTTATGCCAAATCCTCTTGGGGAGTTGGTCTGTAACCAACTGACTCGAAAAACTCCTTGATGAGGGAAAAGACCAACATGTAAGTGAGGTATGCAAAACCTGTAACAACCTTTATTTTATCAGGAAAACAAAAATGACCCGCCGACCAGAGCTCGTCTGAGGAACAACTGACAATGCTCCCCAGGAAAGGGAAATGCTAGGGTGAAAATTCTGAAGTGAACTTTGGAATGGGCAGGCGCTATTTATAAAGGCAGCGCTTTGGGGTCCTCACCCAAGTCATTGATTAGGCTCGCACAAGCCTAATCTATGAATCTGCTGAGGCACAACCCAGCGCCCAAAATAACCAAACCAAAAATCATTTTTAAAATGAAGCAATTTTTTTAAAAATTGCTTCAACTCAGATTAAGATTTTCTGAATCTGAGTTGGAATGTAACGAATGAAACAAACTCATCCGTTACAACAGGTACAAACATCCCATTTGTTTGGACTCCAGAATGCCAGCAGGCATTTGAGGCAAGTAAGGAGTTTTCACTACTAGCCCCGTTCTTCATCATGCTGTGAAGATAAGCCATTTAATGTGTCATGCGACGCCTCTGGCACTGCAGTTGAGGCTGTGCTTCTGCAGGAACATGAGGGGCGTAAGTATCCTGTGACTTACTTCTCAAGGAAGTCCAGCGCCACAGAGAGAGCCTGGGAAATTTATGACAAAGAGTTGGCGGCAGTTTCCTGGTCCCTGATGTATTGGCGGTACTTGTTACAGGGAGCAAAACGCACAGTATTTGCACAAAGACCACAAGTCGCTCACTATTATCACAAACCACATAGGCTGGCTCACAGGGAGTCCTGAACTCATTGTGACCTTCTAAGCTTTGATTTCAGGTACAAACTTGTCAAAGGGGCAGCCCATAATTTACCTGTTATCTTGAGCCGCACACAGAATGGGTTCCACTATAGATACATACTCAGAATTAGTCACTGTGATTCCCCTTGAACAAGTCATTGCTCCGCCACCTTCAGCCATTGCTGTGGTTATGTCCCCCACACCAACCCATAAACCCAAACCCAAACCCAACATTAAACCAGATACATAAACAAATCCCGTAGGTCCACATCCCCTAGTACACCTGATACTTCTTTGGAGACGGTTGCCCCTATCAATGAAGGTTATCTCCTAGACGCTATAATCTATGATCTTTGTCTGAGTCAGTGACTGAAGTTATTACGTTTGAACCAATCCAGGTATCTCTTTTTAATGAAGATTCCTCTTTGATGCTGTTTTGGCATCCCAGTCTACTGATCCTGAAGGAAGAGACTTTATAGCAAAGATTTATGCTGTTAAAGCCCTTCATGGTGGTATTCTCAAAAGGTTAGGTTAATATATTTTCGCTAAAAAGCTATGAGTTTCCTCTGAGCTGCGTTCCCATGTTATAAGTGAACATCATGATCCACCAACTATGGGGCACCCTGGAGCAAAAAATCATTACTATTATCAAACGAGGTTATGACTAGAATGGATTGACAAAGAAGGTTCCTGACGGGATTGAGAAGTGCTCAATCTGCGCTAGGCCCAAGTTAGATAAGATAAGGAGGACAAGCTTCGTTCTCTCTCTTAGACAGGCAGTGGGACCATGGACATCACTGTCAGTTGATTTTATTGTAAGTTTAACCACCTTTCATGGGTATGACGCAATCATGGATGTGGTAGATAGCTTTACAAATATGCTATCTTTATCCCCTGTATGAAAACCACTACAGCTGAGGACAAGGCACAGTTTTTTGTAGCACATTTGTTTGCCTTGTTTGGGGTTCCATAGGAATTAATCAGCGATAAAGAATCCAGTTTATCTCAATATTATATGAGGCTTTGTATGTAATGTTGAAGATTAAGCCATGCAGATCTTTGGCCTATCACTCCCAGTCAGATGGCCAAACAAAAAGCGCAACAACCAGTCCTTGAAGAAGTACCTTCAATGCTAAGCAACTGATTCTCAGGATACATGGTCAGCGGACCTCCCTATGGCCCAATGTACATACAATAACTATTTTATTCATCAACTAGGGTGTCACAAATGTATGCTAATTTGTGGTACAACCATGTGTTCAGTGTTGTACAAAAGCGTAGTAACATTCCTTCTGAAGATCTCTTTATAACCACATTTGGAAGGTGCATTAACAGGTTCAGAGACAGCTTACTAAATCCACTAATAATGACAAGCGATTTGCAGACAAGAAACGAAGTGAGGCTCCTAACTATCAAAAAGATGATTTGGTTATAGTGGATACCAAGAATTTGCACCTAAAGGTGCCATGTCATAAGCTAGCTTGCAAACGCGCAGGCCCCTCCTCCATTTTCCAAGTTTTAGCAAAGGATCCTTCCATGTGGAACTTCACCCACACTGGTTGATTCACTAGATATTTTTCAAGCCTCCTATTAACTAACATTTAAAGGAAAGAAGCCGGTGGAGGTGGATCCCATCATGATTGATGGTGCACCAGAGTTTAAAGTAGGGAAAACCTTGGACTCACAAAGAGTCAGAGGGCGGTTTGCAGTACCCTTAAATGGAAGGGGTTCCCATCTTATAAAAATAGTTGGTTTTCTCCATATATTGTAATAGCTGTTAAGAGTTAATATTCAAGTTTAACAAGGCCAACCATAGGCACCTTCACCTTACCCCCATTTTAGCTAGGATTGCAGCAATTAAACTCTCAAATTACATAAGAACTAAGCTTTGTCTAGCGCCCTTGAAGTGGGAATGGACCTTGTCCTTTTAGGAAAGGGTTATGTAAGGGTTTTAGCTCCCGCTTTTAAGCTGAATAGGTTATGAACTCCTTTAGAATCAAAAAGGTTCAAACCCTAGGGCCCTAAACCTCACCCAAATCTCTGGCCTAGGGCATACCCTGGACGAGAGATAGATGTTTGATGCTTATCCCTGTTTGCTATATGCATTTCCCACACCTACCCCCAAACCATCCTAGTGTCCCAATATGTAAGTTTTTAAAGTATATTAGGCAACTCTGTGAAGATATTAGAAAATCAAGAAGCTCTCCACCATGGTTTTCATTCCCTACCCTCAACAGGATTCTCAACCAGAAGTCAAGGAGTATGAAAATATACCTAGAGAGCCAATTAAAGCAAAAAGTTGAAATGAAAAGGCTGAAAATGAGGGGAAAAACTTTTCCCCAATCCAAAGTTAAAGAGTTGAATTCAAGCATTTAGAAGTTAGGGAAATGCACCAAAAATAGATTGGAAATGTCAGAGTGATACTATCAAGGGAAATTGTGGATTAAAATCATTAATGATTTAGAAATAGAAAAAATGTTATCCACTATAATAGTTCAGCTTAAACTGTTCTTTCCTCACATCCCATCATAAGACTCAGCACCCTGAAAGTGGTAGGGTGCTAAGTTATCTTCTTTTATATAGTTTCCTAATAGTCAATATGAATATTATTAAATTATTTTTTTAGTCAGCTTTATAAAGTAAGATGGAAATTGGCAACAATTACTGGGTTGGAGCCTTTCCAACACCTCCTCTAACTAACCCACCCTAAGTTCCTTCATACCAGCGGTGATTTGTGGACCATGGATGCTCCTTTGAGTTTTGCATACCCGCAAAGGAATACAGATCTCTCCTTTGCACTCTAAATTGCTGACACTTGCACCTTTGTGATAATCCATACTCTCTACCATGATACCCTCTTGTAAGTACTCTTTTTCTATGTTCCACACTTCCCCATCCGTCCTTATTTGGCTTGTGTAGAAGGTAGATATGCTATTTCCCTTATTGTTTTGAGTTAGACACTAAAAAGAAGAACTCTTTTTCACCAAATCTGTGTGTTCTACTCTACCTCTCTCCACAAATTGTGTAACGCACTGGCTCCTTCCAATGAGCCACAAATGAGTTGGGCAACAGGATCCATGTTAAAGACCATAGGGCTGACAGGACTCCTGATACTACTCTCCTGGTGCGCGCGCTACAAGATTGGACAAGCACCCCCTGGAAGACAGTTGCAAGTATACTTAACCCCAGCAACATGCCTTGACTCCAAGACAAGGTATAGAGGGAGGCAATAGCCCTCCCAAGCTCACTCTCGAAGTCCAATTCTTGTTGATTTAAGCCAAACATGGCTGCAGTTAGGCAATATCTTTAAAATAAACCCAAATTATAAATATATGAATTTTAAATTCTTTTATTTAATATTTAGCCAAGTTGATAGAAAACAGAACTGAGGAGCCTCCAGCTCCCAGTTCCTTCCCTATATACACATGCTAAAAGCTAAAATGAAATATAATATAAGCTTATGGTGCCAACTTGAATGATGTTTGGTGTAAACTTTACAGCAGGATCGCGGAATCTTTACTCAATGGTTCCGTGCCAGTTCCAATCCTCAACGGTTCCGCGCCAGTTCCATTTCAAATCCCAATCAAACCGCGAAACTCCCAAGCGCCCATTTCATTCCATTCTTGATTCAAATCCAAATCGAATCTCGAAACTACCCATTTTACTCATTTTCTGTTTTGTTCCGACTTGGACGCCCATCTTGCTCCTTGGCCTACTCCAAGCTCCGGCCCCTTAGGCGTCCTTGCCAGAACCAACGCCCCCTCCTCCTCCATACATACAGACACAGCCCGCCCTGTCTTACCAAAGATCAGGGCAATGTGATGCTGAGGGTAAACCTCAACCGTCACATCACCCCCCCTAGACAGGAAGAACTCTTGGATTTTCTCAGGACATCGGGCACAATCCCTAGCTGACTGCCAGGTGGACTCCTCAATAGGATGACCCACCCAAAGTACCAAGAATGAACGACGTCCTTGCACCACTTTGGTGCCAAGAATCTCCTCAACTTCATACTCTTCAGCTCCCCCTCCAGCTGGAAATAAAGGAGAAGCCCTTTCAGGTGGCTGGCCAAAGAATGGCTTGAGCTGCGATACATGCAACACTGGATGGGCTCTTGACCCTTCTGGGAGCTTCAGCTCAAATGCCACCTCGTTCACCACCCTCACTACCTGATATGGGCCCAACGCCACCTGTCCCAAGTTCTGGCTCCTTACAGGCAAGGCATAGTTCCAAGCATTCACCAAGACCCAATCACCTCTCTTGAAAGCTCTACCTTCAGATCTATGCCGGTCCGCCTTCCTCTTCTGAGCTGCGAACGCCATTACCAAATTCTTCTTCAGGAGCTCCAGGGTGTCCCGGGTATCTCGCAACAGCTCATCTGCCACTGGATTCTGACCTTGCTCCCTGGGCCCCATACCCTCTGGGTGTTGGCCGTGATTTGCGAAAAATGGGGTCATACCCTTGGATGAATGCTTATGATTGTTATAAGCAAATTGAGCCAGCTTCACCCAATATACCCAGACATCCTGCCGCCCTGAGACATAGCACCTCAAATATTGCTCCAATATCTGATTTACTCTCTCAGTTTGGCCGTCTGACTGAGGATAGTATGCTGACAAATGGCAAGCCTTGATCTTTAGATTTCCCAACATGTGGAGCCAAAATTTAGATGTAAATTGTGGACCACGATCCGACACAATCTCTTCAGGCACCCCATGTCTGGAGAAAACCTCATTTACAAAAATCTGTCCTGCCACCTTTGCAGAAATGGTTGACCGACAAGGGATTTCTCTGCATATTTAGTCAGGCGATCCACCACCACCATCAAGGCATCCATCCCCTGTGATTTGGGCAGTCCTGTGATGAAGTCCACACTCAATGAGGACCATGGCCTAGAAGGAATTTGAAGCGGCTTCAATTTCCCCCCCCCCGGTGCCACCCATTGGGCCTTTGCCCTGGCGCAAACCACACAACGCGAAACATACTTCCACACCGCCGCACCCACACCCCTTCACAAATAGTGATGGCGAACAAGATCCAACGTCTTCTCTTGACCGGGATGACCTGCCAGAGGATGGTCGTGATTAGCTGCCATTAACTCTTTTGCAGACTCTTCACAGGGACCCAAATCCTTCCCTCATGGTGTATGATACCACCCCAAACTGAGAATCCCGCATGCCCCCTGCTTGCCTCGCCTTCTCCTGTCTCTTCTCTTATCCGTTGGCCCAGCTCACATCTTTGCTGTGCAGTCCGGATTCTTCCTGCCATTCCTTCTCTCCAGCCCTGGATCGTTGCAAACAGGTTCTGTGGCAACATCATGGCTGTATTGAATTTCCTCAACTCCTCATCGGAAAACACCAGTCCAGAATCATGGCTCAATAAATCTGGCAAAATATTTTGTTTTCCCAGCTTGTATTCAATCCGCAGGTCATATTAACCCAACTCTAAGTGCCACCGGGCCTGCCTCTGGTTCATCAGGCGAGGGGACTTATAGTATTCTAAGGCTTGATGGTCCATTCAGATGACAACCGGGTGCCTGGCATACAATAGGTGGTGTTGCCACTCCCCTAAAGCTGCAACTATTGCCAAAAGTTCCTTATCATACACTGAATAGTTGGTTTCAGCTGGTGCCATCTTCTGACTGAAGTAACAGACAGGATGTTCAACCCCATCCTTACCCTCCCACAACAACACGGCTCCAAGTGCAAAATTTGACGCGTCAGTCTCTACCACGAATGGTTTGTTTGGGTCAGGGTGTGCCAGAACTGGGGCTTTCAACAGACTCTACTTCACTTGCTGAAATACCCTCTCCTCAGCCTCCCCCCAAACGAACGGCACATCTCCCATCAGTCTTGTTAATGGCACAGCCCATTGGGCCAGATCCCTAGAAAACCTCCGCACGAAATTTACCACCCCCAAAAAGCTTCGCACTTCAGTCCTATTCCCAGGAGCCTTCCATTCCCGCACCGCCCGCAACTTATCAGGACAGATCGCTATCCCTTCTTGGAGGACCACGTTCCCTAGGAAGGACACCGATTCCTTATTGAACTCGCACTTGGACGGCTTCAACTTCAAGCCCACGTTCCTTACCACCTCCAACACACTTCTCACATCCCTCACATGGTCCTGTGCCGATCTGGAAAACACCAGGATGTCATCCATATAAGCAACACAACACCTACCCACTAAGTCCCCCAATACATGATCAATCATGCGCTGGAAAACTGCAGGGGCATTGCGTAGCCCAAATGGCATAACCCTGTACTCGAAGTTTCCCAGATGACATTTGAATGCCGTATACCGCTGGTGCTCAGGGCGAACAGGAATTTGATTGAAAGCGTCCACCAAATCTAATTTGGTGAACACCCCACACCCGGAGACCATGGGAAGAATGTTCTCCATGAGTGGAATTGGATAGGGGTCAGGTTCCGTCACCTTAGTAAGGCTTCAGAAATCAACACAAGGACGTAACTCCCCCTGACTTGGGAACCAACAGGACTGGCGAAACCACCGGCGACTTGGAAGGCACAATCAAACCCATATCCAGCATCTTATGGACATAATCCTCCAATGCCTCTTGGACCCGTGAATTCAACGGATATACTGGACAGCCCTTTGGTAACTCAGAGCCTTCCTTGAACCGGAATACAAATGCAAAATCCCCTGTAGGCGAAAAAGGCGCATCACCTTTAGGCTCAAACACCTCCGCAAAATCCTGATACTCCCTCGGCAATCCTTCCACTGGCACACTTGAGGTGATTCCACCCATGTGCTTCACCAACGATCCTTGGGACTGAAACGTCCATTCACACGTCCCCTGACCTCTAGGCGACAACAGAACCCTCTCTCTCTTCATATCAAACTGTGGGCAGAAATGGTGCCACCATCTCATCCCCAGCACCACCAAATGTGGCAGGTGAGCTATGGCGTGGAGCTCCTCCCTGAATACCTCCGGGCCTTGCCTCAACAGGACCTTGGCCTGCACTCGCCATACCGCCGTTTTTTTTGGAGGCGTCTGCCAACGTCACCCATCCATCCTTCTGTAATGACAATCCATGGCTTCGTGCCCACTTCTCCTCAACATAATTTTCCCCAGCTCCGGTGTCAATCGAAGCTAGAACTTCACCGCAATCCCTTCCTTCATCCCCCACAAGCACATTGACGGGCAAAATCAGATAAGGATAAGATGAAGTAAGCGGTTTATTTTGAGGCACTGGATTCACCGGCTTCTTGCAAAAATTATAAGGAGCCCTCTTATTCTGAGCCTCAGGATCCTGAGTGGTAATCTCGATGGGAATCCCTGTCTCCCGCACCTCAACCATACCCTCAGGATTTCCTTGACTCTTCTTTCCTTCCTCCACATAGCTAAACCCCTTAGAACCATGTATGGGCTCTGAACCTGCCCTTCTTCCACCACTCTGTCCTCGGAATCCCCCTGGGGGTCGCACAAATTCCTGAAGGGCCCATACCAAACTCAACTGTCGCTCTACCTGCAAGGCCAAACCCACCTCTTCCTCCAACGTCACTGCAGGTTTACCGCCGCCATTGCCAATAATAAATCAGCTTGCAAGTTTTGGCGAAACATGCGCGGAAGCTGAGACTCAGGTGCCTTTGCTGCTCTTGCCAATGCGCGGAACATCTGGCCATACTCCTCCACTGACTTCTTCCCTTGACCACACTGCAGTAACGCCGCCCAGGCTGAATCCTGAGCCTCATCTGGACATGCTGCACGGTCAATCCAATCCAGACATTCCTCCACTGATACGAGTAACCCTGACTGCTCTTCTAAAAGTTCTCGCACCCAGTTTGACTGCTTTACTGGAAGTGCCAACAGAACCTGACTTAACTGCAAGGCAAACGAATCCTCTCCACCTGCTGCCTTTGTCAAACGTCCCTGCAACTGAACCTGCTAAACGTCTGGTGGATCAGTTCCAAGTCTTCCAATTTTAAAACCGTGGGAATTCTTCCTTTGTCCTTCCCAGGCCCTGCCACTTTCCCACCATCCGGGACACACACTCTAAAACCCGGTATAATTCATGAAGCAAAAAGGCGGTGGAGAATATCATCATCAAGAGTGTTGCAATATGGTTATACCACATTGGAAACACAACTTATTCTGGCACCTCTTTTGTTTGCTACCCTAGGAAAGTAAAGGAGTTCTGTTTAATGTAACGCACTGGCTCCTTCCAATGAGCCACAAATGAGTTGGGCAACAGGATCCATGTTAAAGACCATAGGGCTGACAGGACTCCTGATACTACTCTCCTGGTGCGCGCGCTACAAGATTGGACAAGCACCCCCTGGAAGACAGTTGCAAGTATACTTAACCCCAGCAACATGCCTTGACTCCAAGACAAGGTATAGAGGGAGGCAATAGCCCTTACAAGCTCACTCTCGAAGTCCAATTCTTGTTGATTTAAGCCAAACATGGCTGCAGTTAGGCAATATCTTTAAAATAAACCCAAATTATAAATATATGAATTTTAAATTCTTTTATTTAATATTTAGCCAAGTTGATAGAAAAACAGAACTGAGGAGCCTCCAGCTCCCAGTTCCTTCCCTATATACACATGCTAAAAGCTAAAATGAATTTAATATAAGCTTATGGTGCCAACTTGAATGATGTTTGGTGTAAACTTTACAGCAGGATCGCGGAATCTTTACTCAATGGTTCCGTACCAGTTCCAATCCTCAACGGTTCCGCGCCAGTTCCATTTCAAATCCCAATCAAACCGCGAAACTCCCAAGCGCCCATTTCATTCCATTCTTGATTCAAATCCAAATCGAATCTCGAAACTACCATTTTACTCATTTTCTGTTTTGTTCTGACTTGGACACCCATCTTTCTCCTTGGCCTACTCCAAGCTCCGGCCCCTTAGGCGTTCTTGCCAGATTTAACGCCCCCTCCTCCTCCATACATACAGACACAGCCCGCCCTGTCTTACCAAAGATCAGGGCAATGTGATGCTGAGGATAAACCTCAAGTCATAGATTGCACCATATTTTACTCATATACATTTTAAATAGGGCTTAAAACTCCCTCCCTCTCCCTCAAAGGTTGTGGGTATGGAAACTCCCATGTCATCTATTTAGAACACACATTTTGTAATATTTGAAGTCAGCACTAGGGCGTCAAATTTATAACTGCACAAGTAACTACACCAAAACACAAACTATTTTTTGAAGACACTAACTTTGCAAACTTGACAAAATAAACCTTATAATAAGCAATAGAGGTTTTTTATTTAAGAAAATAGGAGCATCCTATAGTATCAAATACTACCAGAGGCTCACCGGACAGCTCAAGAAAATGACCAAATAGGCTGATCTACTTATTATAGAAAGAAATCCCCTTCCCTTGACAATTTCTCATAAGATACGCTTCTTCTACTAAAAATCTACTTAGTGCTTTCCATGTTTACTAAGAAGTTTTTAGAATGGTAGACTAAAAATAGTGCTATCTAATTTGTGTTGATTTTGGATAACTGAAGGCTTAGGGTATTCTCATGAAAAGATGAAATACACCTTATATAGTTGAATTATGGCGGATGACCATAATAAATATAAAACCCTAATACCAATGATTTTACGGCCAGCACAGGGGCACATAAAATAGTACGTTAAGATAAAATAGGAGGTAATAAAGGGTTGAGGCCATGGCATTGATAGCTGATAATTAAGGGAGCAAGAGATGCAGCGACGAGAATATAGGGATTCAACAAATAGTAAATTGATCTTGCAGCCAACTACATATATAAGCAGGGGTTGAATTCCAGAATAATATATATGCTCCAACATATCCCTTACTTAATGATTAGTTAAAGTACAGAAAATAAATATATATAAAATTAACATATCCAGTTGGTGGTCAAACCAATTACAACATTTCCCCCACTTTACAAACTTGGGAGCAAAGGTGTGAGGGGTCTAATAACTTAAGAAATTGTCTCTTTGGTCTGAACTCCACTGAAGTTTTTTTAAGAATTTAGCATGAACCCAATTAATAAGGTAACTATACCAAATCTGAAAAAGTGTAGGAAACCAAATATATCTTATTGATGCTCTTAAAGGTCCCTCCCATATGTCCTTTATCTTGCTAGTTCATTTAAATCCATGGTTACATAGTGAAAAACAAATTCCCCTACATTAAGGTGGGTATCAGCCAACGGTCTGCATTATCTCGTCCACAAGATTGTTTTTTATGAGCCAGAGCATTGGAATATGCAGCACTTTGTACTTGAATTAAAGTCTGTACTAGCGTTTCCAAATAGTTTGTGAGAGTCATGAGTTTTTGATTGAAACAAGAATATAGAATTGGGGAAGCTCTTGTTGCTTCTCTTAATTTATAGAAAATGAGGATGCCCATGACTGAGTAATAAGATCTATCATAAGCAAAAATGGTAGAAGAAAGAAAATGTCCTATCATGATTCCTTCTCCATAATTATCTTACACAAAATCATAACAAGAGTACCATTCACTCATTCTACAGTGCCATTGGTCCCAAGGTAGGGCTTAGACAACACCTCGCTTATACACATTTTCTCATTAAGCTTGGAGATCATCTGGGACGTAAAGTTTGTCCCATCATCCTTCAGCAGAAACTGAGGGCATCGATACCAATAAATGTTAACTTCTAAGATGAACTTAGCCGTTGTAGTGGCGCCTAAATCCCAGACCACTTTGGCATCCACCCATTTGGTGAGGTAATCAATGGCCGCTATAATATATTTAATTTGACCAGAAGTATTGACCAGAGGGCCTACCACGTCAATAGAAATAGTATGCCATGCAAAGTTGGGTTTGTCTAGTTGATAAGTTGTGGCTTTCTCATTAGGGACCATCACCCTGGAATTCTTTACAACAGCGGAAGGTCTCATGAACGTCAAAATTCATGGAATACCAATAATGGTGTTGTCTGATTAATTAAAAGTTTTTTTGAAACCGCCATGACCCATCGCTTTGTGGGCCCTGATAATGATATTGGTTCACTCCATTAATTGGGGCTTAAATCTGCTGATTATTTAGCACTTTATAAAGCTTCCATTTAGGACAGCCATGTCCTTTTATAAAACCTCTAAGCAGCGCTGAACTTCCGCCAGTTCATTGTCATATTATTGAGCCAGCATTTTATCAAATAATTTATCAGCCACATTGGCCCCTAAGGCCACAGTAGGAAATCGAGATAACCCATCATCATTTTGAATCTTAATGACAGTCAGTGTTGAATCTTGAAATCATAAGCCTACAATTTCAAGGTCTAGCGGGCTCATCTTCCTTTGAGCTCTTTTTGATTCTTATATCCAGTGCAGAGAGGTATGATTGGCCACTACAGTAAAGTGTGCTTCATAAATGTAAACCAGAATTATTAACATGCTTAAATAAACGCCAAGCACTCCTTCTCAGTTACCATATAGTTCTATCTATGAATGTCAAGGTTCGGCTACAATAAGCCATGGGATGCTTAATTTAATCAGAAGTAAATGGAGATAACACCGCCCCAATGGCGGTGAGCAAAACATCCATCCGAATAATAGATGGGTTTTCAAAATTAGATACATTAACAGTGGCGCTTGGGACAGGTAAAGCTACAGTTTATCAAATGCCAGCTGACAGTTCCAGTCCACTCTAAAGAATACGCCATTTTTAAGGAGATGAAAAAGCGGTTACTTATTTGGCTAAAATTTTCTACAAACTGGTAATAATAAACAATCATTTCAAGGTACGCTGGATGTCGCACTTACTACTTGGTCATGCCATTCAGTCAATAGCTTCATCTTTTACTGGCTGGGGCCACAAGACATTTTTATCAACGACAAACCCCAGTCATTCCAAAATATCACAGAAAGATGCACTTACATATCTTTTTTTAGTACTAGATGGTCCCAACCCAAGGGGGGATTCATCGATGTTTATTGAATTACGCCTGGGCTCCTAAGAGCCTGAGGCGAGGGAAGGGGAGGGAGGAGGCATCGAGAAAGGGAGGGGTTTGCGCGCCAGAGCCGTGCTGCAGTGACAACTGAGCGGGGGAGGGTTGGCGACATAGTGCAGACCTTCAGGGCCATCTCAAAGTGTACCTGAAAGTGGGTGATCATGTGTGGAAGGGTCCACACCTGCTGGTCAAAGGCAGCACGAAGGAAGGAGTTATGGATGGTCCAGATGGCTGTGGCATAGGCGAGGACACGGAGGGGTCGGTGGCAACCAGGCAATGTCTGCTCAAACATGAGGTCTTGCACAGGGTGTCCAGACCAGGGCTGTGCATGTAGGAGCGCGCGCGCCTTTGGCCAAAATGCGGCGACACCTGGACAGGTGAAAAAATGATGGAGGTGGGAGTCAATAGGCTCCACACAGTGGGGGCAGCTTCGGTGCTGGAAGGTAGGGCCAGTCCGGTCCCCTGTCCTGTATGAACAGTGGAGCACCCTCCATAAGGTGTTGGATACCTTTGCTGACAGGATGGGGTGATAGACGTCCTTCCACAATTCCTTAAGGTCAAATCTCACGGAGGGAGGGAGGAGCTCAAGGAGTCTTGGGCGGATGGGAGGACGATCTTGGGGGTTGAGGCGAGTTGTGACAACTTGTCCATTGTGCACAATTGCATGGCGACGGGGGCTGAGGCCAGGGCCTTCCCTTCTGTATGGGAAGGCATGGTGGATCCGCGCGCCTACTCGTTTCAGGGCAAGGAGAGCCTGGTTCCAGTAGGGGGATGAGGATGGTTTTAGGCGATGGCCTGGGTGGTTTGTGAGCCACTCCCTAATGAGGTCAGAGATGCTCTAGGAAGACCCAAAGCTGCTGACACTGACTGGCGGAGGGCGGGCGCCCATTGGGGCATGGGGGTCGCGTCCCAGCAGACAATCGGCCATAGGACTTTCAGGAAGATTGTGGTGGCGTTGGATTGCGTGTCCAGAAGCCCTAGGCCCCCTTCATTGCAGGGTCGGGCAATGTTTGAGAGGGCCATTGGTGGATGGTTTGAGCCCCAGATCCAACAGCGGAGGAGTACATCGAGCCACGTATAAAAGGCATCTGTGAATGGGCAGACGTGCGCTAGGGACCAGACTTTGGAGAGGAGGAACACATTGGCCATCAGAGCTCGACGCTGGGGGTGATGTGCAGCCAGTTCCAGCTGGCAATCCTGGAGTTAACTGCTGCAAGGAGCAAGTCCTCATTGTCTTTTAGCGCAACTCCTTGTTGGTTGGTGAGAACGCCCAGGTGACGGAAGGTACCGCGCTCAGGTTCAATACCAAATGGTGGGGGGAAGGTGGGGGAGCCGACCTGTACAATTGTTGTCTTGGAGGTGTTAACCATGGCGTTGGACGCCTTGGTGTAACTCTAAATGGTCACAGCAGCGAGGGCAACATCCCCAGGGCAGCCAAATGCAATGGCAGTGTCATCTGCAAATGCCATGGTGCGTGTGGGGGCTTTACCTGGGACCAGAATCCCTGTTAGCTTGTCCTGTAAGGAGGCCAAGAGGGGGTCAAGGGTGATGTTAAAAAGGATAGGGCTCAGGGGGTCCCCTTGCCGGAGACCTTGTCCAACTGGTACTGCCACTGTAAAACCCATTGGCGCCTGGACTCTGGTGTGGAGCTGGTCATAGAGCGCTGATATCCAGCGCCTAGCTGCGGGTGGGAGATGGAGGCGGGCCAGGGAAGCATCAATATACTTCCAGGCTACCCGATCATATGCTTTCTCCATATCCAGGAGGGCCACAAAGCCATTCAACTTACGAGAGTTAGCAGTCAAAGTCACGTGAAGGTCATTATAGTTGTCCCATAACGACCTCCCCGGAATAAAACCGTGCTGGGATGGGGAGAGGCGAGGTGACACCCATTTGGTGATGCAGTTGGCCAGAAGCTTCGTGAAGAGCTTGTGGTCTGTGTTGATCAACGCTATGGGGCGCCAGTTCGCCAGGTTCTCACGGTCTGACTTCTTGTGAATGAGGGTCGTGATTGAGCCTCTGGAGTCGGGGAGGACCTCGCCATTCACCAAGAGTGCAGCGAAGAGGTCGCGGAGGGTTCTGGCTATCACTGCAGGTTCCAGAAGGTACACCTCAAAGGGTATTCCGTCTGGGCCTGGGGCTTTAAGCCGTGGGGATTTCAGAAGGGTTTCCATCACCTCCTGGATGGAAATAGGCGTCAGTAGAGCCTCATCAGCCCGTGGGTCAATGGCGGCTCTAGAGCCCGCCACAGGAAGTCTTGGACGTCCGATGGGTCCACCTGGGTGGCATGGAAGAGGCTGGAGTAGAAGCGGTGTAGTTCCTGCATGATTTCCTCCTTATCTGAAGTGGTTGTAGTGCCAATCTTCAGTGCAGTAATATCCTGCGCTGTTGACCGGGCTTTCTGTTTCTGAAAGAAGAAGCGGGTGGGGCGTTTCTCATTGAGCATAGTAACGAGATGTTGTAAAGTTTGCTGCCCGTTCTTCCTTCAGTGTGAGCTCCAAGCGTAGTGCTTCCTGCGCCGCTTCCCAGTCTTCCAACCATCTGGGAGAGGGCGAAGGCTGGCAGTTTCGCTCTAGATGCCTGATTCTGGCTTCCGCCCTTTTGACTTTGGCGCGAGCTGCAGTCATCTGGGCTTTGGCACAGTTGTAAGCAACGCGGGTGATGCCCTCCTTGGTCACCGCCCATCTAGCCTTGTGGTCAAGCAGGTGGGGGGAGGTGAGAGTCTCCTGGATGGTCATAGACAGCTTCTCCTTAGTGAAGGGGTTGTTGAGAAGAGCTGGGCAACCCTAGGCCAGAACTTACGTGACGGTCTAAGTGTGGTGGTGAGGACAACGGTGAGTGACCTGTGATCACTCAAATGGTTGTCACGAGAGATGGGAGAGGAGACGCGGCCAATTATCAGGGGGCCAATCAGTGCCATATCTATGCGTGACGCTGACTGGAAAGCTCCTCCATCATACTGGATCCTAGTCATGCAACCTAGGCCAGACGCGGAGGGTGGAAGCGCATCTATAAAGCCACTCAGGCGAAGGAAATCCTAGAGCCAACTTGATCCAGGGCGTTCCTTTGCTGCAGGGGGGTAAGAGTCACGGACGCGACTTATGGTTGTGTTGAAATCTCCTAAGAGGACTGTATTCCGTGGGAGATTGAGTTGGACGAGCTCTTCCAAGAGCCGATTTTGCTCCTGACCTGCATTAGGCAGGTAGATGCTTGCAGTGAAGAAGGAGAAGTCAGGAGTGGTGAGTTTGGCCAGTATGAGGCGGCCACCTAGATATTGTGAAAAAGAATGAGTTTTAACCCGGGGATTCAAAACAATAAGGGCGGCATGGTTTGTCCAGAAGGAGTTGCCTCCAAACTGTTCATTCCATGCAGATTGTTCGTGGGGGAGGATATGGGGCTCCTGGACAGCAGCGATGTCAATTTGTGCTGACCTGAAGTTTCAGAGCAGGCGGGCTCTCCGCTTAAAGTCCCGCAACCAATTTGCGTTGATGGATTGCAGGGCCAGGGTGCTGCCATGGGGACTCATAGCTGTTCCCCTCCATGTCCTGGGGGTTGCCAGCGCTTAAACCTGCTTCTGTGAGGCGGCTAATTTTGAGTCCTTTAGCTTGACTATTAGCTGCAATCCGTGAGGAGCGTCGAGGGTTCTGAGGGGAAGGAGAGGGTGGGGGGCGGAGGACCCAGTAAGCCAGCCTAGGATGCTGCCCCCGCTCTGTTGCAGGGGAAGGACCTGAGGATGCTCAATGGTGACCTCCGCGGTGTCCCCATTTGATGAGTCTGAGTCCATATTCACTTCCTCCAACACTGCAAAGGATCCGCGCGAAATGGACTGTGGGGTTGGGGTAGGACCCTTTGAGGTGGCACTTCTACCGCAGGCCGCGGGTTGCCAGTCCATGCTGGTGGGCATAGCTCCATTGGGAGCTGAGGGTTGATGCGATATATCGCTGGTGGAGGTTGGTGGGGGGTGCTGCGGAGCCCTGAGTGGGGGTGGCTGACGAGGGGCACCCTGTGGGAGATGCCTTGCGCTTGGTGAGAGAGGGAGTTGACTCTGGGAGATTGGGGGGTGCCCACTGGAAGGGGGGCATGACGCGAAGGCATCCCATACCAATAGTGGGGTTAGCTGTTTCAACTGCTAGGCGTAAGGCCTCAGGGGACAGGTCTTGAACGGGAACTTATTGTGTGGGTTGTGGAATTGCCGCTGCGGCCACGTGGGATCGTTTTTGGCCTGGTTTTAGCCCCTGGGTGGTGGCTAAGAGGGCTTGTTTTCGAGCTGTGCAGCCACTATACAAGTGTCCAAGGGCATTACACCATGAGCACCGGGGGCGCGCCTGATCAGGGTCGACAAAAAATATCTCAGGGCATGCCCCAACTACCGCCACACGAGGAATAACCTAAATGTTGCGGGATACAGTGGGGGAAGGGTTGAACGACGCCCTAGCAGTGCGAGCTCTTTGAGTGGGATCATAGTAAGAGGGGACGCTAAAGTCCACTGAAAGAACAGACCCAAACTCCATTAAACCACGATGGAGTTCCAGTTTAAGAGACTCAGGATCAACAGTCGTTGGCAGGTTGGAAAAAGTAACCCATGAAATTTTCTCCAGGTGAGAGCGTGTGCAGGAGATGCGAAGAGATCCGCGTGGAATAATGACCTGGAGGGTGGCAGCATGGTCAGCAAGGGCAGCTTCAGTGAATCCCACATCGATGTAGTGGCCCTCCACTGATTCACGGATGGTGGTGTTAATTGGGAATGTCTCCGCAATCGCTGCAACGTATGAGAAGTAATCCTCTGTATAGAATTCAACAGGGTTATTCCCATAATAAAGGCGAATTGCGTGGGAGAGGGTTGAGCGAGGTAGAGCTTTTTGCGCTCTAGTTTCGGCCCATTTCTTCTTAACATCAGCAATAAACGCCACTTCACGGGGATCAGCTTTGGGTAGCGTTGGTGCCAGAGGTTTTGCCACGCCCCAGTGGCTCCTTTGGTACGTTTGTGTTTGCTTTGGGCTGCAATTGCGGGTTGAGTGTGAGCTGGTGTTTTGGACAAGTTTGCGGAGTTCCCTTGTTGCTGGAATGTTACAGCAGTTGCTGGCGTCATATTAAATTGAGGGGCGGTTTGTTGGGCCTCGCTAAATTGGGGAGGCCCATCCAGATTGCAATTAACTCCAGCCAATTGGGAGGAGGGAGATGTTTCATCACCATCCCAATCTATTTGGGTAAATTCAGCCCGAGTATTTGCTGTGATTTCATGGGCAAAACTCACTGGCTGATTAATGAATTGGTCGTTTTCAGCATATGGAGATAAAGTGCCGACTTGAGAAGTGCCGATTATGAGGTTTAAATGGGATGGGTGAGATTAGAACTGGTGTGAAGTTCTAAAATCTGAACCATTTAAATCCCCATTGAAGAGTAGATTGTCCCAATTTGGTGCTTAGTGAACCAGAATGTGCGGCTAATCCAACCTTACATCTGAGGGTTTGGGGCCAGGTGATTGTTGGGCCTCGCTAAATTGGGGAGGCCCATCCAGATTAGAATCAACTCCAGCCAATTGGGAGGAGGGCGATGTTTCATCACCATCCTAATCTATTTGGGTAAATGCAGCCCGAGTATTTACTGTGATTTCGTGGGCAAAACACATTGGCTGATTGGTGAACTGGTCGTTTTCAGCATATAGAGATAAAGTGCCAACTTGAGAAGTGCCAATTACGGGGTTTAAATGGGACGGGTGATATTGGAACTGGTGTGAAGTTTCAAAATCCGAACCATTTGAATCCTCATTGGGAAGAGTAGATTGTCCCAATTTGGTGCTTAGTGAACCAGAATGTGCGGCTAATCTAACCTTACATCTGAGGATTTGGGGGCCAGGTAGCTGGGTATCGCCCCTCATGGAGGGAGCCAGAAACACGGCGTCAGCAATAATAGATGGGGCTGAATTAGCTGACACGATGGGGGAAGTGAATGCCTGGATGGGCTGAGTTGCATTCAACTGAGCAGATGCCATTAAGACAGCGTGGGTGATGGCCTCCTTGGTTGGAGGGGGCCCAGCGGGTTGGTGGGAGGCAGCGCACACAGAGCTGTTAGGCGTGCAGGTTGCAGAAGTGCGATCAGGTAAACTGGCGCTAGTTGAAGTAGCTCAGGTTGGGGGGTGGTGCCTGCTTTCATGGCTGCTGCTTGAGAGCGGGTAAATCTGGTTGACCATGAGGTGGGTAACCGAGGGTTGCTTCGTTTGGGGTGGTGCTGGCTCGTTTGGCATAGCCTGCGGGTTCTTTTGCGGGGTTTCCCGCCATATTTGCTAAAAGCTTTCGTAAATCTCTTTAGTGGAGCAAAATTTCAGGCTGAATTGATTTTTGAAAAGTGATGCTTAGCAGAAAGAGTGCACTTACATATCTTGATCTTCAGATCTGCCTTGGCAAGGCGGCAGAAAACTTTTTCCAAGTATTGTAAGTGCTCATTGAAAATCTTATAAAAACGTTGATATGATCCAGGTAAAATGAGGGCACAGGAAATTTTAAATCGTGAGAATACTATCCATAGTCTGCTGGAAGGTTACTGGGGCATTGCACAGCCCCTGCGACTTTCTAGTAGGATGCTAGAGTCCCTGAGCTATAGTCATGGTAGATTTTTCCTGCTCATCTTTGGGCAGCTCAATATGTCAGTAGATATAAATTAATTTCATGGTCAAAAAGTATTGAGCTGCCCAAGTGATACAGTGCATCTTTAATCCACATTAAAGCATAGAAATTCTTTATGTAATGCTTTTAAGTTTGTGGTAATATATAACCATGCAGTATAAATCATCCTAGTTTTTAATAGCTAACACTGGGGAAGCCCAAAGAATCTTGGAAGCACTAGAATCCATTTTGCACTAGTTGACTAACTTCAGCATTAACAACTTCATCTGCCACTTTTGACTTCTTAATCAAACAAAGGCAATTTTGTCAGATGATTTCTAATATCGATATGATAAAGTACATCTTGGGCATAACCCAAATCACGTTCATTTTTAAAAATAATGCTGAATTTTTAATAAGGGCTAGCGCTTGATCCCCATTATCCTCAGTTAACCCATATAGGCTTTCCCAGGGACTAGAGAGCAAACATATTGCTCAATATTGCCGCTAAGGACTAGTTCTTCTAAGTTACAAAAATATTAAATATTCTGGACTCTTTTAACTTGTAACATATGCACAAAAGTAGTAATCTGGTGTCTCCTTATATGGTTAGGGTATGCATAAATATTAGCAAAAAGCACCTGAATTTCGCCATGGTCAGGGAGAATAATCCTAGGTGCAGCAACAGGTAACAAATTGGAATGACAAAAAGGCGCAATTTTTTTGCCATATAATCCTTGGGGAATTATCAAATTAATTTCTGCCCTGCTATTAATTGATGGATTGCAGAATAGTTAAATTATGATTAGTCTGTAGCAGATTTTATGTAGATTCTGCAATATGGTTGGGTAACCATTGCATCTAGGCTCAAATCTGCTGGTAACATAAGGGCAATATACAATTCCTAAAAACTAGGTTGACAAACTCCTGAGGTTGAGGCGCTGGGGCCTCATCCTTACAATTATAAAATAATGGAATAATTTTTCTGAAGTTTTCCAAATTATTCTACTTATAATCTACCTTTAATCCATGAGTTTTGATAAGTGAGGTCCCAAAAAGATAATCATCATTCTGACTAGGGAGGATGATAGTGGGAGTGGAGATCACCGGTGAATTGAATCAAAGCAAAAACACACTGTACACTCATTCAGAAAATATGATATAAAAGCCTGCAGTACCATAGATCTTTTGATGATCTATGTCAGGAGCTAGGCCTAATTTTTTTACCAATTTAGTAGACAATATTAAGTGTGCCCCACTGTCCACAATGGCACAGAATTTAAACTTCTTTACTAAAATATTAATATCGATGCATTCAGAAAAATAAGCGTCCATTGGATTTATTGCTATTACATACAGAGTGTCTGCTTGTTTTAAAAAGTTTAAGTCTCCTGACCTAGCTCTATATTGGATTCCAAAAAAGTCTCAATAGGCATCGCCACCTGGATCCCATTCAAACTAGGGGATTTTGCTAGAGATAAAAGGAAGTTCTTGAAGTACTAACTGTTGAGCATAAGATTTTGCTACTAATTTTGGCACCAACATGGCATCACATTTTTACAGGATTTGTTGGTCACAAATAACCTATCTTCAGCTATTATTTTCTGAACAGCCCGAGGTGAGGTGGCATTGTCATCCTTTATCCAGATGGAAGGGGGAATCAGAGTTTTTCTGTAATTGGGATTTTGCTATAAGATGTGGATGTAGAAAATCACTGTTCTACTCCGCCCACACTTTTCCCAGGTTTGCCACTTTCATGGGGTTTCGCTAAATGAACTTTAACCTTAGAGCTTGACTTATGGCAATAATTGTCATAATGTCATGTATTCTTGCAAAGATAACAGATGATCTGATTATTAGGCTTCTCAAAATGAGGGTCAAGAAGAGCTAATTACTTAGCTGTGGAGATACTCCTGTCAGGAAGTTGATATGACTGGATGATATGCTACCCAAACTGGTGGATTGGAGGGGGAATTGAGATGAATTTCAAGATTTATGGAAAAGGGTATATGAATTTATAATTAATCAAAACAACTTAATTCAGTGAATTGAGGAGAAGTATGCTGAGATTCAATATGAATGAGAACTTCTAGAAAAGGGAAGACGAATAGAAGACTACCAAGCTGAGGATGCATCTGGCTTGAGAAACTGAGATATAAAGAGCCACATGAAGGATTGAAAAAAAGGTCTTTTCCTGGGTGATTAAGTGGTTGCAGATAAGTCTGCGATTTATATTAAAATAAAGGTCAAAAAAGGAGCGTTAGCTCCATATAAAATTCATCAAGTTTTATTAGAAGGTCGGCAATCTTCATATTGTCCAATTTGGTTGTGCAGTGGCTAATACCTGTTCAAACTGACTCGGCGGAAACAAGCCTATACGCTGAGAATCAACAGTGGTGCTCACTACAGGGGGCCACTGGTCAACTGTAGTCTTTCAATGATAGGATACAATGATATGCCCTCATTTGTCCTGACATAATTTGACTGTATTCCATGAGCAGTATGCCGAAGAAGCACGGGAGGCACCTAACAATGAACTGACTTTATTTACTGTGACTGAACTGGGGGATGATTAAGTTATGGTCAATCTGAAATTAGAGAATTGCCCTGAGCTGACGGCCAATTAACAAGGACACTCCACAAATGTGACTCCTCAGCAGTTGTGGAATATCATGGAGTGACTGTTGCATTGATATCGCCTATATGAAGATGAGGCTGGGGAAAACGCCATGAGTTTATTCTATAACCAATGGGACCAAAAAAACAATACGCCCTGTACATGTCTTATTTGGATGTGACTATAATGGGGTTGTCTCGTCGTTTTGGTACCCACGAAATTGAGGAATATCTAGTCACTTATGTGCAACCATCGATTTTCCAGCTACTGCATGTGCTGGATCACCACAATATGGAAATTGGAGATGTATTACGGTTCACTTGAGCACAGCAAAATAAAACTTACCTTCTGCTCAACTGCCTCAATAATTTGTTTTTAGAGTACAAGGGGCCCTGAGACAGATGGACCATTGTGTTGGGGACATCCACCGTTGATTGTACATTTTGGTACCACAATTAAATTTAGAATTACCTCGAGTAATAAGAGAACAGCTGGATCACCATGGCATATTGGTAGAGTGGATTCAGGATGTAACAACATTGGGGAATAATACCGAGTGCTTTATGATGGAGATAGCAGAATGGGCGGAAGCTCTCAAAGCCATGATTACTCATTTAAAGGAAAAAATGACACTATTGGAATGGCAAGTGTCAGACCAAGTTGGCTCTTTATTAGCTGATGTAACCCAACTTTGTATTGAATGGAGTACCCAGCGAATGGCAGATAACGCTTATCCTTTGGTCAACATTTCCTGACTATCTCAAGCTTATTCTTCAGGTTACACAACTGGAAGTTGTTAGTCAGGCTGAGTGCCAATGAGCCTTCCCTCTTCCAATTGGTGAGACAATAGAGTATGTGGGCATTCAAGGACGCCTTGATACCCTTTGACAGGACAATGAGGAATTGATATGGGAACAAGCCTCCCTTATTAACCAAGTAAATGACACCAATTAACAAGTACATAATGCTAGCCAGCAACACACCCACCTGCAAAACATAATTGAAGATGTCCTCTCACAATTACAAGCCGTGGAGCAGAAACTGAACATTAAAAGGGAATTCTGCCAGGAGTTGCAACATCAGTATGAAACG
>JAKSZP010001570.1:0-125755 GCA_022478985.1 Massospora cicadina
AGATTGTCTAATGAAACGGCGAGGGTATTCACAGACATCTTAGATCTAATGGATAGAGAGGAATAGGCCCCAATAGATTGATCACATTTTGGGCCAACCATGTCATGTTTTATATAATGAAATATGTTTGAGCAATATTGATGTGCCCCAATAATAAGAATATAGATGACATTCATGGGGGACTACTTTCAACAAAGGTGTGGAAAGGGACTTTGTGGAATCAAATGGTGATGCAATTGACTAAGCTTCTGAACTGAGGGGTTAGAGTGCGGAACATAAGAGATTCATCAGAAGAAGAGTAAGCAGTATCAGGTTATTTACTAATGGTACCACATCATTTTCTTCTAGTATGACGGTGTTAGGCTTATTAGAGATTGATAAACATTCCTGTGGTGGTACAAGGATGTCGGCATAAAGTCCTTCGCCTTTCATGCTGACAGCACTTTTCCTGCTTCATTTGTAATTCTCTTATGATTAGTCTAGGCGCTGCGTTGGAATCCATTGCAGTATGAGCACGAGGTCAAGGGTTCTTATGTTCTCAACAACGTGGACCTGAAAAACTGAAGAGATAGATTGTTGGGATTTTTGTATGGGTAGTGTCTATAACTCTCCTGTTCCCCGCGTGGAGGTGCATAGCGCACAGGACCAATGATAGGGAACTAGCTGATAGTACAAAAGTTAAAAGCCCCACATAGGGTGCTTGAGCTAGAGTAACTTAGGTAGGAAAGGGTTATCCAAAGGAGTTTTAACCAAAAGGGAGCGACGTGGTGCAAGGAGTGGTAAGGTTTAGGTGTTCTAGGTAGGAGGGAACCTGGGCGGCCCAACAGTGCACAGGCGGATAAATTTAATGTTGTTAAAAAATGGTTATTGTTACATGAGACGTCCTCGAAGAGGTCCACGCACAGTAATATCCAAGATAACATAAATAAAAACGGTGTACTAAATGGGGGATTTATATTAAGGGAGAAGTCGACCAACAGGGGAGATTGGTATTGAGATGGGAAATAAAAGGGAATTTGGGCAAACAATCAATTGAGGGAAGCAGGTATAAGCTGAGGCGCGCCAATAGGTGCATGCTTCCATTGAACAGGATGCTATATTGGGTAATCGATCAAACTAAGGTGATTGACTGTTAAAAACGGCTGGCCTAAGCTGGAAAGTGCGAAAACTGAATGGGTTTTGAGACCACTTTATCCAAAAACTGAAGTGAACCATTTTCCATCATAACAAAGCTAGTTAATTTTAACGCCCCTACTCTCATACAGGGCTAAACTTTGCTTGCTAACATAGGACCAACTTGGGCATGTTTTTCCTTCACCCAGCGTTGGTCTATGGTATGCTTGAGGTCAGGGAGGCCTGCTAACCTCACTTTCTTGGCATTACTGCAAGCAGCTTTGTCTCTCACGTGGGTCCCAAGGATGATGTCATTTTCCAACCATGACATTACCCTCTCCTCCTGATGGGGCTCAACCCCCCTCCCCGGGCTTGCGCCATGGTAAAGTTTTTGTGGGCTGGGTCAAACTTCATTGTTGCAACGGTTTTCTTTGGTTGAGATCTGACGGCCTGGGGAAACTCTTTATGGAAAGCCCCAATCAGTTCTTGGGCATGCACACAGACATGCTTGGAAGCCAACTGTTCTCTGAAGCGTCAAAACCCTTCCAGTATACCAGGTACTCAAGCCTTCTTTTAACACCGTGGGAGGCTAGTATTTCATCAACTTCCCACTCTGGCGCCCCATCCATGAGATAAGCTTTGGGAGTCTCAGGTGGGGGGCCCTTGAACAACGTCAATTTCTCTCATGAAAGACAGAGAAGATCTGAAACAAAGAGTGATGATCTAACTGGTATGAGGCATAACCCACCTTTCTAACAACGCGGTAAGGGCCAATACTCTTTGTTCCCAGCTTCTTGCATGGCTGCTTGATAGGGATTTTTGAGCATTAAGCATCATGAGATTCCCTTCTTTGTACGCTGGACCCACTCATCACTTACCATCAGCGTTCTCCTTAAATGCTTGCATTGTCGCCTCCAAACTCGTGGAAACCTCCTGGTGTACTTTCTTGAATTTCTTGGCAAAGTCCACCACCGCTTCAACTTTTGATCCACAGCTGGGATCCATGTTAAAGGTGGGGTTAAAACCATGGTTGGCAAAAAAGGGGAACAACAGATCGAAGAATGCAAAGTGTTGTTGTAACTAAATTGGGCCATAGGAAGGTGAGAAACCCAATATGAATGATCCACGGCAGTATAACACGGCAGGAACTGTTCCAAGCACTGGTTCACTCGTTCAGTATTCCCATCTGATTGGGGGTGATAGGCAGTTGAACGGCAGGGGTGAATCTGAAGGGTCTTTCACAAGTTTTCCCAAAAGATGGAGGTAAACTGGGGTCCCCAGTCACTAATAATTTCTTGGGAAACCCCATGGAGCGCGAACACATGAGTGATGAAGAGCCTAGCCATCTCATCTGCGGTTATTGTCATTCTGCAAGATATATAGTGGGTGAACTTTGTAAAATGGTCCACCATAACCATGATGGCATTATAATCATCGGAGCCAGGTAATTCCAAAATGAAATTCACCGATAGGGAAGTGCTGGGCCCTTCAGCCTTTTGGACTGGTACCAACAAACCCGCTAAAGATTTATGATTTGGTTTCATTTGATTGCAGATCAGGCACTCTTTACAATACTGTCCCATCCAAGCAGACAAGCCCTTTCAATTGTAGGTGCGTCGTATTAACTCCAAGGTCTTTGCTTTCCCAGGATGGCCAAAGGAAATTCCATCAAGATGGTTTTGGATGATTTCCAGGCGCAGTGGTCCAGCAGGAACCCATAGGCGCCCCTGAAACCACACCATCTTCCTTTACGTGATAACCCCTGGTTAGATCCTCCATATTCAGAGCGCAATTAGCAAGAGCCATAGTATATTCAGTTGATAACGGCTGATAAAGGACTATCTTTATAAACATACTTTATTCCTCTGAATTTTACAGAGGTGAAAGCGCTGGCGTGTTGGCCGTGAAAGTGGGAAGTTGAGATAAAATCTTACCAGAGAAATCATCAACTGGGTGTTATGAACCTCTACCTCATTTGGATCAAGAGCTAAAGCAGGGTTGCAGCTCAAAGCATTCGCCAAACCATTCATCTTGCCCTTGGTGAACTTATAAGAAAATGCAATTTGGGCAAGGGTCTCATGCCAACAGGTCTGCCGTGGGGTTAGGACATGAGGAGCACAGTAGTACAGCAAGGCACAGTGATCTGTACATACACGGAAAGGTTGGGATGAGCCATTCAAGTGATGACGCCAATAGGGTAGCGCCTCCACCACTTCTAATATCTCTTTATCATATAAGGCGTAATTCAACTCAGGCAGAGACATTTTATTAGAAAAATATCCCACCGGATGCTCTGTCCCATCTTTGTCGACTTGTAACAAGGCAGCCTCTATGGCGAAGTTTGAGGCATCAGTAGACACAATGAACTCTTTGGAAGGATTTACATGGCGAAGGACAGACGTGGACAACAAGGTGCACTTCACTGCTTGGAAAGCATCCTCCAAAACGAGGGACCACTTAAGCACCTTTGCACCACTAGCCTTATATAAGGGAGCTGCCACCTCAGAAATATTAGGTGTGAACTTATTGAGGAACGCACATGTCCCCAAAAATCTCCTCAATTCCTTGACTGAAGTGGGGGTGGGCCACTCATAAATAGCCTTCTCCTTGTCTGGAGTTATCATGTGTCCTTGGTCAAACATGACTTTTCTTAGAAAAGTGACCTGAGAATTGATGAATTCACACTTGCTGATCTTTAGCGTGAGGTGGGCCGCTTTTAACCTCTATACCACTTGCCAAAGGTGTACTTCATGGGACTCATGGGCAGGGGAAAACACCAGAATATCATCAATGTAGGCAATCGCGCATACCCCTAACAAGTCCCCCAACACAGCATCAATGCGGCGTTGAAAGATAGCAGTGACATCCTTCATCCCAAAGGGCATGACCCAAAACTGGAAAATCCATTTTCTGGTATGGAATGAGGTTAACCACTCTTGTCCCTTCTTAATCTGATTGAATGCATTGAGGCAATCCAGCTTGGAGAAGACCTTAGCCTTCTCCACATAGTACGCAATCTGGGAATACAAAAGGATGGGATATAAATCTGGTACAGTAACGTTGTGAGGTTCCCATAGTCCACACACGGGCGTAAAGTACCATCAGACATCTCCACAAAGAGAAGGGGGAGCATACAGATAAGATACGCTGAAAAATCGCACCTTTAGCTAACTGCTCCTCAACCCACACATCTAAGGCCTCTTCTTCTCAGAACTTCAATGGGTAAATAGGGGAATATATACGCACCAGATCCACAGTGAGCTTGAAGTCACAATCAAATTCAGAGTGCTCAGGAAGTGAGTTCCCGGATGCTGCATCAAAAAAAGATTCCAACCCCTCCAAACAGGACGGTAGGGTAACCTCCACAGAGGGCTTCAGCATTGAGGCGAGACTGAGGGTTTTGAGTTATGCCAGTGGTGAAAATCGCCCTGGAAGTTAGCCTCAGACAAAGGAACAACTAATGTGCGACCATTTTTTAATGTGAAGGATAGGGTATTTTTTTTAAGTTAGTCCTGACATCAAACTTTTGCCACCACTCTACACCCAAGATAATGGGGTAAAAGAGGTTTTTGATAGCTTGAAAGTGGTTGGACAAATGATAGTTGCCAAAATGGTAGTCCACTAAACCCTGAATTTTCAGAGTGGGCATACCTTGGGAAGCCCCTCCTCTAACCATACGACCTGGTACATAACTCAGCTCAAGGTAGTCGGCTAGGATTTATTCCATAAAGTTTTCAGAGGCTCCAGTATCCCCCATAATAGTGGTGCTGAATTTCCCTAGAGGGGAGAAAGGGTAGCAGTCATTAGAAAATACCCCGTATGGTCTTTATTTAAGGCAGAAAAAGCCAGTACATCATCAAAAAACTCATCATCTGGCATTAACATTTCACCCTGGTATGTTTTAGAATCGAATAATGGAGAGAGATACTTGGCCACTCTTAATACTGAGGCCACATATCCTACCATGCCTTCTGCAGGTGCATAAAATTTTTTATATTGTAAGCGCAGCTCCTTTTCAACCTCTTGAGTGTTGCGAATCATGGAAGAGATCAAACGGGGGTTTTCTGGGGTGCATTGATACACAGGAGTAGGTTCTATATCTGAGCCATAAGAGAGCAAATATGGTTCAAAGTATATAAGGTGTTTTCGTTATAAAACGCTTTTTAGATGTGAATGACCCTATCTCCATAACAATAATGGATTGCATGACGTTATCCAAGGCCATCACCCCCATCTTCAAAAATTCTTCCAGCATCGTCCAAACATGTTGCCAGATTAAACCCTGTTTGCTTAAATTAATTTTATGAATTTTAAGAGAAAATCAGTGAATCACAACTTCCAGACAACAAAGCGTCCATATCTGTCATGGAAACAGCAGAAGAAGTTTAGACCGACCTGCCAGTTGGGATGTGTAAGCACCCAAAAGGCAAGCCAGAATTCCAGAGGCATTGCTGGCTGAATGACGTTATATGGAGCCGGGCATTGGGAAATGATGAATTGTTGGTGTAACACAACAGTGAGAACGATCCTGACGACGAACCACAATGAGCCCACTCCTGACCCAGGGGGTCTCGTTGCAGGGGTGGGATTACAGAGATAGTTTCAATAAGACCATCAGCATATTGGGTCATTTTAACCAGGGAGGCAAGGAGATAGATTCTCTCTTGCAATTGGCGGACATATGGCCACAAGACCCCCAAGTACTGTTTTCCGGAAGTTCATGATAACAGGGTTATAGAGCCAATAATATTGGACTCACTGAATTAAATTGCTGATGGAGGGGGCCATAGTGACCATAAGTACTGGTAGAGCCCATCCGGTATATGGACTGACAGGCCACCAGGGAAACGCCATCAGTGATGTGGTCAGAAGGACTAATACAATAAAATTTGTTTGGTTTTTTGGCAAAATTTTAATTGTTGGGGAAAAGGAAGAAAATTGACCAACAAATTTCTCAGTGCTATGCAACTGATTAAATAGTGGTCAATTGGGGTAGTGACAAGCCAAGATTGGGACCCTCAATTTTGACCTAAACCGGTGAATTATTTGGGAATGGGCGGGTTTGTTTCTTAAGAACCAACATCAAAAAATTTAGAGGTGGGCTGAGTCGCTGTCAGTTCAACCTCAAATGTCTGAACTGAGGCTCTGCTACGTTACTGACAGTTGGCACAATGGCGTTTGGCCCAATGAGCAACAGGAATCCCCCAAGGCCACCCCACATAGGGGCGGGTCCATTTGGTTGGAAATGGGTTTGGGATGCCCAACCCGCCCACGCTCAGTCACTAGGCCATTCATTTGGTCAGTGGCATCACATCAGCTGCAACACCCAAATTGTCAACAAAGGACTTTGAACCCTCATTGATGGCATCCAATGCTATAGCCTGCCCGTCGAGAATGATCCCTAATGACTTTGGTAGGGAGGTGATTTGTTTGATTGACCTATTAATCGAATTGGAACTGTCAGGAATTCCGTCCAATAGCTCAGTCATCATGCCTTTCCGGCCTTTTGAGAGCTGAGCATTGGCCAGATTCCCACTCGAATTAGATCTGATTGAATTCAATTTGACAATCTTAATGCAGATTTCGCTGATTCCCCATAACAGTTCTGCTGAGGTGAGTGTGGGTACTGGGGTGGGATCCAAAGTGTAAGAGCTGTTACCTAGCGCTCATCTAATATGTGAGCGAGATCGCCCTGAGTAACAAGGGGTACTGCCATCCTCTTTGGTGTCTTCTTACTCAGGAATGGGAAAATGGCCCAATCAATGGCCAGAGGATGTTCCCTGGGACTTACACTAACCTTTCCTTTTTCCACAGGAAGGGCCCCACCACTGGGAAACTGCACAAGAGCCACATTCTTGTGCGCCTTAGGTTACTTGATCGCATAATTGTTGTAACTTTTTTTTTGGGGGGGGGGGCGGGGAGCATCAGAGTGGGATGCATGAAACGCTCAATCAGGGCCATGTAATTTGCACAATCGCACGCCTTAACCCAACTGTTTTCATAGGATGGATACCCTTTCCAGGCCATAAGATATTGTACAGAATGTCAGGATTTCCGGGATGCCAAGATAGCTTCTACCTCCACCTCTTCCTCATTATCAACGATGATTGGTTCCAGTTTTGTAGGCATTGCACCCTTACAAGGTGACAACTGGGAAACATGGAAAACATGATGCTGCTTTCAATGTGCAGGGAGCTTCAGTAGGAACGCCCCATTCCCTAATACCTCCTCCACCAAATGGGGACCTGAGCATTTACTAGCGAATTTATGGGAAGGGGCTTGAATTTTTAAGTGATGGGTATCGAGCATGATGTAGGAGCCCACCATAAAATCGTGACTTGAAAGGCGCTTATGATCCGCAAACCGCTTGTAGTCGTCTATGGCTTTAGTGAGGTGTTCCCGCACTAAGGCTTGAGTTGATCTGATGTGGGCAGCATGATCTGCGGCTACTTGAACCACAGGATGCAAGCACAGCCCAACCAAAAATGAAGGATTGTAACCCAGCGTTGCTTCAGGGGGAAAACCCCATGGACGCGTGGGTCCCATTATTATAAGCGAATTGGGTGAGAGGAAGGTCATTTGCCCAAGTATCCTGCGCGGCTGCAGCATAGCAACGCAGGTAATGTTCAAAGACTTGAGTAACATGCTCAGTTTGTCCATCAGACTTGGGATGATACGCCATGGAATGACAGGGGGATATTTTCAGAATCATTAGGAGTTCACTCCAAAACCGCGCGGTGAACTGGGAGCCACATTCACTGATGATCTCCTGTGGGAGACCAAACATTGAAAACATATGGCGTACAAAAATGCGGGCAGTTTCTTCCGATGTAATTGCAGAAGTACAAGGTTAAAAAGGGAAAATTTCGTGAAGCAATTCACCACTACCATCACCGCTGTGAACCTGTTAGAACAGGGGAGTTTGACGATAAAGTCCACGGACACTGATGTTCATGGCCCCTCCACCTGCTGTAAGGGGTGCAGGAGGCCGTTTTTACCAGAGTGATCCAACTTAGCCCTGGCGCAAGTGACACAATCGGCGATCCAGACTGGAACCTCTTTCGTCAGACCTGCCCAATTGAAGGTCCTCTTGATCAAATTAATGCATTTTTTGTTGCTGGGATGTCCAACCATGAGGGGATCGTGATGTTCACGAAATACCTCCAATTGGAAGGAGGGGGAACCCAGATGTGAGACCAAAAGTAAATGAGTCCCTCCTTTAAGGAGTATAGAGAATGTTTGTGACTCGGGTGAGCCAACTGCTCGACCAACTCCACGCCCTCAGGGCAAGCCATTTGACTGGCTAACACCTGAGTCACTAGCGGGGCGTCAGGGGCCAAAGCAACGGATGAGATGATGGGGTGAACGATCAACAGAGTTTGGGTGGCAGGAATCATGGTAACAAGGTCCAATTCCTCCAGGTCTGAGGAACAGTGGGTGGGGCTGCGACTTAGAAAATTGGGAAGTACATTGAGTGCACCTTTTACGAATTCATATTTAAAGTTAAAACTGCACAGGTCCTGATAGGTTCAGGCTTGCCGATGCACCAATTTTTGGGGTTTATGAAAATACAAAAGAGCCTGGTGATCTGTGTGGACCATCAATTCATGTTGAGCACCCTGCAACAGCAGCCAATTCTTTGTCATATATGGCCCAAAACTGCTCCATTGCCATGAACTTCCAGGAAAATTAAGTGACCAGGTGTTCTAAACCATCATGTTCCTGAAGCAACACCGCTCCCACTGCTACTGATGAGGCATCACATGCAACAATATACGGCTTAGTGGGATTGGCATGCTTTAAAATTGGTGGGGACATGAACACCTCTTTGATCGATTCAAACACCTGCTGGCATTTGGGCATCCAGCAAAACGGTACATTTTTCCCTGTAAGGGGGTAGAGCAATGCGGCCAGCTGGAAAAGTGCCGGAGAAAATTTTTTAAGGAAAATGATGGTTCCCAAGAAGCTCCAAAGTTGTTTCTAGGTAGTCAGGGTTGGCCATTCTCAGATTGCATTCAAATTTATTGGGAGGGATTGCATAACCATCCTTAAGGATGAGGTTCCTGAGGAAGGTAACCTCCTCCTTATAAAACTCACACATGGAAGGCTTGACGAACAAGCCTGCCTTATGCAAGGCGGCCACCACTGCTTCCAAGTCAGTAGTGTGTTGTTCGGGAGTTGGGGAGTGAACAAGGATATCATCAATGTATGCAACTGCGCAGGTAAACCAGAGGTCACCCAGTACATTTTCAATCATACGTTGAAATGTAGCGGGAGCATTTTTCAGCCTGAAGGGCATTACATGGAATTGGAAAATGCCGCGCTTCATCTGGATTGCTGTAAACCATTCCTACCCTTTCATTACCCAAATTTGGTTGAAGGCGTTCACCAGATCCAGCTTAGAGAACACATGGGATTTGGCGATTGCCTGGCTGATTGTCTGCTCCAGAGGCATGGGTTAGGGATCAGAAACTGTTATTTTGTTTAAATGGCCGTAATATACGCAAAGATGAAGGGAACCATCCGCCTTTCTGGTGAAGACGATGGGGGAGACGATGGTCAAGGTCTCCTTGAACAACCACCCTTTTTTTTGGCATATCGTCCAACCAGGTATTGAGTGCAACTTCTTCCTCCGCTGTATGGGGATACAACGGGCAGTTGATGTTCACCAACTCCACAGTCATTTGAAAACTGCAATCAAACTCTAGTGTGGGGGCAGGCGATCTGCCTTTTCTAAGTCAAAGATTCTCTGATAGTGCATTAAGCTCTTGGGAAAATTGGCCAGAATGCCCACAGAAGTGACTAGGGAAGTGATAGAACTGGTTCCTTGTGTCTTCTTAAGGGTGTCATCAAGGGAAATTCTCTCTCCAGATGATCATTAGCAAATGACAATGTATTAGACTCCAAGTGAATCTTAAAATGTTGTCAGCGACACCACCCCGCACCTAAGATCACAGGAAACACCAGGTTCAGCATGGCTAAAAATTGATCGCAGAAGCTAAACTAATGGATTGAAAAAGGTACTGGTCGGTGAAAAATATATGAGTTCTGAGAAGCAGATGAGGCCACCATTACTGAGGGACCTGCATCCATTTCCAGTTTAATTGTTGAGCCAGCTTGACACTCATGAAGTTCCCCGCAGCTCCAGTATTGATCAGGGCCTCAAAGGAAACATGATGTGGGCCGACATAATCTTCATGGGCAATAGTTATAAGCAAAGTCTTGTTTGTGAGATATTTGACCGACTCTTTTGTGACTGAAGAATTAACTGGCATATTGGGGTAAGTTCAGGAGCTTCGCTGGAGCAAAGATTGGGAGTACAAGGGCAGGGGAAATGACTTCCTCCATCTGGGCCATAACAGATTCATTTATAGGTGACTGTATCAGCCAACTCAGACACAGGGGTTACAACAGGATCGGCACCCAAATCTACCAATAGTTCAGAGGTAGGCGCATCATCTGAATCTACTATGGGTAACCCAGTAGTAGCATTCCCCTTTTGATAATGGATAATGTGGCGGGGGAAGGCATTAATGGAAGTCGTGGTGGCACATATTTGATCCACTGATCTGAGGGTGGTGGACCAGACTTCGTGATGAGTGGAGCCTGAGTCCAAGCCTGCTCTAAAGACTGCCTGAAGCATATCAATAGAGAGACCTGACGCGGGGGCCAGTTCACGGAAGGTAGAGATCAAAGAAACCAGGCTAGGAGCCTCGGCCTTAGCATAGATCAGTCTGAATAGGTGGTCCAATTGTGACACAGGGGGTTTCAGGGCAGCCGACATGACAGCCATCAGTGGGGTGGAGTCTCCTGCTTGTGAGGAAGAGCGCAAAAGGTCTTTAACCCAACGGCGGGCATCCCCATCTACAGCGTCTAACAACGTAAGCCCTTGTTGGGCATGAGATAATGTGTAAGCGTTGTTGAGCGCAGTAGCTGTATGCATTTGCACCTTGGCGAGTGCATCAAGAACTTGATTGGCAATCTCCCAGGAAGGGACACTCAAGCTTCCTTCCAGGCTAGTGGAAGGAGGAGAAGACGCCATTCATGCAGCTTGGGTGGACTGAAGAAGATTTCCAAGGTATAGAGGATACTTCTCCCAAAATTGGAAAGTGACCAAACAACCAACAAACAGCAAGCTACAGATTGCACACTCGTTTAGTAAAGGGTAACCACTGCAGCACCCAGTACAAAGAACAAGGCGGAAGTGGCTGGAAATAATGGTTGGTCGATTATGGCATGGAAATGGCAGAAGAAGTTTAGGCCGGCCTGCCAGTTGGGATATCTAAGCACCAAAAAGCAAGCCAGAATGCCAGAGGTATTGCCAACTGAATGACATTATATGGGGCCAGGCATTGTGAAATGACAAATTGTTGGTATAACACAACAGTGAGAATGATCCTGATGACAAAACACAATGAGCCCACTCCCAACCCAGGGGGCCTCGCTGCAGGGGATGGGATCACAGAGATAGTTTTAATAAGTGTTGAATTTTTGGTATATTGAGAGTGACTGGTTCTTCTTATAAGGTAAGACGGAGTTTCAAACGTCTATTGTATGAAGACAACAGATCAGACGGTGACTATAATTAAGATATAACTCCTTGGTAATTCTACTGGAAGTTGTATTATCCTGGCATTACTTAGATGATGGCACGCTGCACGGATCTTCCTGATCCTAAGAAAATCCTCGACGTAACACAACGTAAAGTATTAATATGAAAGCTTATAAATTAAATTATAGAACTGTAGAAATATTTGCTGTTTTTTTATTAGTATTAACTTGGGATATTTATAGGGTTTGGTGTTCACCACACCTTACCCATGACACCTCAATTTCAATGGCATTTGGCCAGAGAAAGTAATGAGTTCATCTGAGGGTCTACAATCCATTCAACTCAAAACATCCTAATCATCTCAGAGTCAGTCTCAAACTTGGAAATATATTCAAGACAGCATTTCTAACGCATCTGTAAATAGCTGAACTGATACTCATCTCATGCAATCAGCAGCACATACCAAGGCAATTTGTACCACTAATTAATAATTTATTAAATTGAAAACTCAATCAACATTAAAAACTAATTTTGACATAGACCAACAAAGCCCATGTGTTCAGATTTTTTTAGTCGACTATATGTTATAGATCTGACTAAATTAACAAAGCCCACATGCCTATGTTATCTTAGTCAAATACTATTAATTAGAATCGCTAAGCCACAAATCCCAAGTTCAGATATACTTAGGATATTTTTGATTTATAATTACCAACAATTTATATCCAGTCAACCATTTAACAATAAGACCAATGACACATTGGGTCATTTCAACCGGGGAGGCAAGGAGATGGATTATCTCTTGCAATTGATGGACATACAGCCACAAGCTCCCCATGTACTGTTGCCTGAAGTTCATGATAACGGGGTTATAGAGCCAAAAATATTGGACTCGCTGAATCCAATTGACGACAGAGGGGGCCATAGTGACCATAAGTACTTGTAGAGCCCATCTGGTATATGGACTGACAGGCCACCAGGGAAACGCCATCAGTGATGTGGTCAGAAGGACTAATACAATAAAATTTGTTTGGTTTTTTGGCAAAATTTTAATTGAAGGGAAAAGGAAGAAAATTGACCAACAATTTTCTTAGTGCTATGCAACTGATTAAATAGTGGTCAATTGGGGTAGTGATAAGCTAGGATTAGGACCCTCAATTTTGACCTAACCGGTGAATTATCTAGGAATGGGCGGGTTTGTTCCTTGAGAACTGACATCGAAAAATTTGGCAGCGGGCTGAGTTGCAGTCAGTTCAACCACAAACATCTGAACTGAGGCTCAGCTATGTCACCAATGGTTGGTGCGATGGCATTTGGCCTGACAAGCGACGGGAATCCCTCAAGGCCACCCCACAAAGGGTGGGTCCATTTGGTTGGGAATGGGTTCAGGATGCCCAACCTGCCCGCTCTCAGTTTGTGGGCCATTTGTTCAGTCAGTGGCATCACATTGGCTTCAACGCCTGAATTGTCAACAGGGGACTTTAAACCCTCATTGATGGCATCCGATGCAATAGCCTGCCCATCAAGAATAATCCCCAACAACTTTGGTAGATAGGTGATTTGTTCAATCAACCTGTTAGTCAAATTAGAACCATCGGGCATTCCAGCTAATAGCTCAGTATTCATGCCTTTCCAGCCTTTTGAGATCCAAGAATTGGCCAGATTCCCACTCAAACTAGATCTGATTGAATTCAATTCAACAATTTTGGTGCAGATTTCGCTGATTCCCCATAACAGTTCTACCGAGGTGAGTGTGGGAACTGGGGGTGGGATCCAAAGCGAAAGAGCTGTTACCCAGCGCTCATCTACTACGTGAGTGAGATCTCCCTGAGTAATGAGGGGTACCGCTATCCTCTTCAGTGTCTTCTTACTAGGGAATGGGAAAATGGCCCAATCAATGGCCAGAGGATATTACCTGGGACTTACAGTATCCACCAGGTACAAGCAAGAAGGGTGGGTACTTTCCAGTAGGAGGCAGCCAAACTAACGCTGAGATGCGTCAACCTTGGGAAAAAGTGGAAACAGCGGTCCAGCTGACAACAGCTGAAGCCCACATCTGGCTCACACCATTTACGCCTTGTGAATGTCCCACAAAGAAAAAGTTCATGCACATAAGATAAAGTGGTTTGTCAACTAATGTAAGGAGAGTGTTTATAACTCTCCTGTTCCCAGCGTGGAGGTGCATAGCGCACAGGACCAATGACAGGGAACTAGTTGATAGTACAAAAGTTACTAGAGCACCACATAGGGTTCTTGAGCTATAGTAACTTAGGTAGGAAAGGGTTATCCATAGGAGATTTAACCAAAAGGGAGCGATGTGGTGCACGGAGTGGTAAGGTTTAGGCGTTCTAAGTTGGAGGGAACCTGGGTAGCCCAATGGTGCATGGGCAAATACATTTAACGTAAAAATTAAAGGGTTAACGTTGCATGAGACCTCCTCAAAGAGGTCCGTGCACAGGAATATCCAAGATAACATAAATAAAAACGGTTTACTAAATGGGGGGTTTTATTATATCGGAGAAGTCGATCAACAGGGGAGTGTGGCCTCAACATGGGAAATTTAAGGAGATTTGGGCAAACAATCAATTGAGGGAAGCAGGTCTAAGCTGAGGCGCGCCAATAGGTGCATGCTTCCATTGAACAGGATGCTATATTGGGTAATCGACCAAACTCAGGTGATTGATTGTTAAAAACGGCTGACCTAAGCTGGAAAGTGCGAAAACTGAATGGGTTTTGAGACCACTTTACCCAAAAACTGAAGTGAACCATTTTCCATCATAACAAAGCTAGTCCATTCTAACGCCCCTACTCTCATACAGGGCTAAACTTTGCTTGCTTCCATAGGACCAACTTGGGCATGTTTTTACTTCACCCAGAGTTGGTCTATGGTATTCTTGAGGTCAGGGAGGCCTGTTAACTTCACCTTCTTGGCCTCCCTGCAAGCAGCTTTGTCTCTCACGTGGGTTCCAAGGATGATGTCATTTTCCAACCATGACATTTTTGCCCTCCTTTTAAGCTTTCTAGGTTATCTTTTGGGTCACTAGGGGCTAAGGTCCTCTATGAAATGAATTTGATATTGGTTGGCCTCGTTTTTAAGTTAATAATGTATAAGAAGTTTTATTGGGTAATTCGCTGGGTTCAGATCCATTGTATTAATCTAGGTGAATATTTAAGATCTTGTACAGCAGAGTTGCCACCAAATTTGGGTCATCTTATAGTTGATCATTGATTAATTATCTGATGTACTGGTTGGTATTGGCCATGTTTCATCACCGCTAATTGGGAATTTAATTAGAAGTTGTGAGGTGAATAATGCCACCTGCAATTAGTAAATCAATCAGTTGGATTGTGACCTGTCATAATGGGTAAAGAGTCAATTACTTAAACAGGTCACTAGCAAAATGTGGTTGGTTCACTGTGATCAAGCGGGATATGTAAGGGACATGTTTTTGGCTCTCTCCATTTCTGGTCTCATGCGTGTTCGATGGAGGAATCCCTAACCTGATGGAGAAGACCATCGCCAGTAGAGACATCATAAGAAATGTTAATGGCAACGGCTGCCATTTCATGGCTGAGGCGCCAACCAAGAGTTGGACGCCGAATTCCCTCTATAAAGTCCCTAGCATTTCATAATGATAAAAAATTCTTCCTATTGTGAAAATAAGTTCTATTCATACTTATTCAGGGAAGGTCGACCAGGGGACAAGCACTTCCAATATAGTGGTTATAAACTAATGAAATTTGAAAATTAAAAGACACCCCAGAGGATTCAAGGCCTATCTTGTTGTCTCCAGGATCACCAAGTTTGGACGGTAGGTAAGGGGGTTATGCTGGCTTATTTTTGGATGCAGCATGTGTGAAGGAAAGGACCAACCTTTAGGAACCATATGAAGAACCATGTGTTGATTGTCCTTCTGTTCTGTGGGGTCATGTGTCCAAACAACCATGCTTGGAAATGTTCCAATATATGTCAGTGGAAACTATTGATGGCTTCTTGGATTGTAGGTGTTACTCCTGTAAATGATTCCAGTACTATCGTATGGATCATCCATAGTGCTATTGCTACTATTAACGCCCTGAGAGATGGGTGGATAAGAGAGTCCATGTTTATAGTGAACAAGTTCCTAGCTAGGCTGAATGGTTGTCCAATTTCTTGGCGGGATAGGCGCATGAACTCTTTCCATAAAGCCACTGATATTGGGCATTGTTCTAAACGGTGGGCTAAGCTTCCATACTGACCACATATTGTAAATGAGGAATGAGTGGCATTTACCCGTTCTTCTGTGCGGTATACTCTCCTCATGCATCTCCACACATGTACTCTTATCCTGGGTTGGAGTAGATGGTGATGTGTGTATATCCATACTCTTCTTTGGGTCTACAGGTTGTATGGTATATTCATATGGTCCAAGTAATCAATCCTGGACATGGTACTCGGATTTCTGCATATTATGTTATCTGTGACTATTTGGTCATTGATTTCCTGTCTGTGAGTTAGTCTTGGGCGTCCTCAGTGAATGGTTTGGCCACATATTTGGATCCACCACATCGCTCTTCTCATGGCTAGGAGTATTTGTTTAAGATGTACAGGAATGCCATGTGGTCCTGCAGCTGTATGATGGGATGCCAGATACTTGGTTAATGTGTTTGGGTGATCTGAGCTTCTTAATTATAGTGCTTGTGTAAAGTTATATCTTGCTGTTCTGGCCCAATGTATATCTGGAAGATCTGGGCTAGTCACCTGAGCTATCCAGGATCCTAGTATATGGGTCGCTTGCTCTATATAATTAGTAAGCCCCATATCTCCATTCCTTCTAGAGCCAAATAGGGTTTCAAGGCGTACAGGGGGTTGTGGTTGGACCAGGGCCATCCTTGTAATAGGGCATGAATTGTATTAAAGAAGGATGGCGAGAAAGCAATTGCATGGGCCATAAACCATATGATTGATAGAATCATAGAGTTGGCTACCGTGACCCTTCCTGTTAAACCTGTTTGATGTCCATGTGAGGAGGCAATGCGTTTTGTTATTTTGTCTAGTAGTTGATTTACCATCATAGAGTTGGCGTAACCTCCTGCTTCTAGCCATACCCTTAAGTGACGGACAGGTCCAGCTGTTGGCTTGGTGGTGAAGGGAAGTTTCAATGGGGTTATTGCTGATTTTCGCCTCCTATGTCTGGTGAGGAGCCTTGATGCTGTATCAGTTTGTTGGCCCTGGGTAGATGGCATCCAATGGGTCTGATATTTCCCCAGGAGTATGATTTCCGTTTTCTCAGTGTTAAGCGATGCGTTGCTTATGGCTGAGTAATCTTGTCTTACCTTCTCAATTCTGCAAGCATCCTGATTGTTGGATATTCCCACTACACAGTCATAAGCGAAGGCCATCATTTTTACTAGTGGTTGGACCTTGACATTGATTCCCTTGAGAAGTGTATTTGTATTCCGTATTAGAGGATCCAAGATAAAATTGTAAAGTAGAGGGCTTAAGGGGTCTCCTTGTTTGAGTCTTCTCTGTGGGATGACTGGGTTAGTCAAGAAGCCTATTCCACGCACAGCCATGGTGGCTGACTCTGTGAACATCATCACCCAGTTTATGAATATTTTTGGGAGTTTGAATTTTTGAAGGCAGGCCCTAAGATAGGTCCAGTCCACCCTGTCGTATGCCTTCTGTTGGTCCAAGAAGACAAGCGCTCCAGAGTTTTTGGACTGGTAGACCTTTGCAACTTTGTGGATGTTGTCCCATATGGATCTTCTTGGAACAAATCCATATTGTGATGGGGATATCGCGTTAGTTGCAATTTCTTCTATTTGTTTGGCCATGATTTTAGTGAATTTTTTTGTATCTGTGTTGGTTAGGGAGATTGAGCGCCAGTTGGATAGGTTTAGTCTGTCTCCTTTTTTGAATAAGCTGACAGTGTAGGCTTCTTTGCCTCCAGGTAGGAGGCATGTTTCCATATTACACTTTTTCATGGAAGCTAGAAGAACATTAGATATTTTAGTAAAATAAATTATTTTTAAATTTATAGTGAATCCTATCAGGTCCAGGGCATTTCCTTCTTGGTGCACTGTGTATTACTTCCCATAATTCCTCATGCAATATTTTGTTGATTAAATTATTATTTTGAGCCACAATGTCAATATGTGCGCTTGCAAGGAATTTTTCGATTTTTTATGGTTTAACCAGTTCAGATTTATATAAGTTTGTATAAAACCTGTGCACTTTGGTTGTGACTTCTTTGGGTGTTTCCACTATTAATTGTCCAATAATCAGACCTGTGTTCAAGCTATCATATTTTTTGGGTGTGGAATCGGCAGAAGAAAAATAGCTTGAGCAAGGTTCTCTATCTTTTATGTTTTTTGCTCTGTATTGAACTCCAACTCGGTGTTGGTGTTTGCAGATCATGGTGTTTAGCCAAGCAGAAACCTCTGTCTATCTGTGAACCCATCCAGGGCTGCACCCTGTGTGTAGGACGTTGTTTTCTAGTTAGTTGATTTCTCCCAAGGTGTGCCTGATAATGGCTGAAGCAGCCCTATGTTTTCTAGACGTTGTGTGTTTGATTTGTTGAGTAGTTGGTTTTTTGAAATTTTCCCAGGTGGTTAGTGGGTCTGAGCAGAGTGGTGTTTGAAAATCCTGGGCTGAGGATATTTCCTCCACCCAGGATTGAAATTCCGATTCAGCTAAACTTTCTGGGCATATTCTGCACCATCTGGGTGCTTGGGTACTTGGTTCCACCAGTTTTTAGGACACTGGAACTAGCCAATGACCAGAAAATTCGATTTTTGTAGATTTAAATTTTTGAATTTGGTGATGGAAAATTAGTGGTGCAAGTATCAGGTCTATCCAAGACATAGAGATAAGTACACCGTTGTGTACATGTGGGCGTGTCATGTTTTGTAGTATGGGTAGCCTTTTTGGTAGCAGATCATATAGTCCCAGGGTGGCCTTTAGTACGCGGAGTTCCACTTGCCCTTGTGGTACCTCCGTTGTGTATGGCCAACAGTCAGTATCTGGGTTAATCCAGCAGTAAATGTCTCCCATGATAAAAGTGCTTGCTGGAAGATTTAGTTGTGTTAAAACTGTTAAAAACTCTCTTCAGTCTGGTGCACAGTTCGGTGCATAAACACTGGCTATTGTGTGCACTTTGGTGTGCCATGAGAAGGTTACAGCTAGTACTTGGCCATCCAAGAACAAATTTTTATTATAAAATTTAAAGTTTTGGTTTGCACATACTATCACCCCACAGTGTTGCAACCAAAACAATATTGTTGGGAGGAGCATGTTTTCCCATGCCTCCTCCTCTCCTTCTGGACAGTGGGTTTCCTGCACCACCAGGATATCCACAGGTGGGTTTTGTAGGAGACTCAACTTCTTGGCCCAGGATGTTAAGGCCTTGAGTCCTGCTATGTTTAGCATCACTATCTCTACTGGGATGCTCGATGCGCCTCAAGAGCAGTTAGCAGGGCCCTCCAGACCTACTCCCTCGCTCACATTGCTCTCCAATGCACCTCTGCTGCGGAGAGCATAACCATGAGTAGGAGTTGGGGTGTATTCTTCCCCTTTCATTGCTGCTGTTTTTGCTCCTCTCTAGGCTTTGTTGGGTTTCCATTTATCATTGCGGTTCATTTGTGTGCTTTTATTGGCTGCATTATTTTCTTGCGCATTTAATTGTTGATTTTCCTTCCTTATTGGGTTATGCTCCACAATTTTGGAGGGTGTGCACTGAACTCCAGTTTTGCTGCATATATTTCCAAACCAGGTTCTGCTGAATTCAATATGTTTGGAATGATTGTTTGGTTTTACGTGGTGTTATAAAATTGGCAGTATCAAATAGATACGCTGGCAGATTTTGCACAGGGTTTGACCCACTGAGCAATCAGGACCAACGATATGATGATAGTTGTCCGTGAAACAACAGTATAAACTTACAAATAAATATGGAGTACTTGCTCCAACAACTTTCTTTATTTAATATATTTAATATCGCGGATTCTTCCTGTTCCGCTTATTCTTAACTTACTTAACAACAAGCAACCTTTGATCAACTCGTCTTGCCTATATTGTAGCAACTTCAGATGCTACCATTTTTACAGCTTAGTAATTTAATTCGCCATATCTCATTGACTCCATCAATTCTTCATTTGTTAGTTTCTCCATCACCTAATTCAAGGCAAATTCTTTATAACCTAATATCACCTTATGTTGAGGCGCTCAATAAATCAATACTCATAGGTAAGCTAAATGGATCCAATCCATACCGCTATCACAACTGAGGGCATATCGTCCATTCATATCAGAATCGCGACATTACCCCCCCTTTGATTGGACAATAAGGCTCCTATGGCCTATACACACAGAGGAACTTTGCATGCACTCAGTTGATGATCTGACCGCTAGCGGGGTCCTTGATAGTATATGTGTCCACACCTGTCTTTTCAATAACTTTGAATGGCCCACTCCAGATGCTGGCCAACTTGTGTTTCCAGCTGAACCCATGTTGGTCATGGAAGAGAACCATATCACCTTCCTTAAACTGCGCTAACCTGCTATAACATACCTGATTGGCAGCCTGATTTCTGATCTTCTTGGCTAAGCAAAGGAATATGTTTCAGTCTTCAATTTGATCAGAATGTTTGCAAGGTTAGTCAAATAGTGGTGGGGTTCCATTCCACTGGTGTCTTCTACACACAAATAAAGTAATGCTGGAAGAGCTGGGTGTCAGCCATAAAGCAGTTGGAATGGGCTTTTCCCCGTGGCAGAATGGTAACTGATGTTATAGGCGAACACAGCAGTGTAAAGAAGGGATGTCCAATCAGATGGTCAATCCATTACTAATTTGCGTAGGATATTCACCAGAGTCCCATTCACTCATTTGACCATTCTATTAGATTTGGGGTGGTATGGGGTCATTAGAGCCCCGCGGATACCCAAGCTTATTCAATTTGGGGAGGATGTGCGAGGTGAAGTTTGTTCCATTGTCATTGAGAATAAACTGAGGGAATCCATTTCGCTGAATAAGACACTCCATCACGAACTTGGCCACTGTAACTGCCCCCAAATATCGTATTGCCCTTGTTTTGACCCACCAGGTCAAATGGTTGATAGCCACAAGAATGTAATTACATCAGTTAGCTCCGGTTGGCAAGGGACCAATGACATCCAGGGAAACAGTATGCCAAGAAAAGTGTGGTTTCACTACCTGATATGAAGTCTTACAGCGGAATGGCTTCTCCACTTGGCATTGATGGAAACAGGAAATGGTTTCAAGCACATTGAAGTTCATACTTTCCCAGTAGTATCAAGGGTGTAACAACTTCATCATCTTACACACACCCCATGTCTGACTGCCTTGTGGGCGCTCATAATAATTACTGACCATGCTGAGGGTCATGGAAAATTCACCGTAGAATCGCCAATCCGCTTGTACAGTTCCCCGTTCCATTGATAGGTATTTTCTCTCATTTCATTGAACGCTTTGATCACTTGGGGAGGTTCATTATCATACTTTCTGCAGATCATTTTGTCAAACATTATATCGCCTACATCCACTTTAACTGCAAATTGTTGGCAATCTCAATAAACAATCGGCATTCTGGTGTTTTACTCCAGGTCAATGAAGAATTTCAAAAACTGTATGCTTGCAATTTAAGAGCCCATCGGGCTAGGCGCCCTTCCAGTCCTTTCAAATTTTGTAACCAGCGTAGTGAGGCATGATCCATTACAACTTTGAATTTCACCCCATGCAGATACACCCAGAATTGCTTATAGGCGTAGATCACCGCTAAGAACTCCTGCTCAGTCACTGTATAATTACTCTCATGGCTGTTCAAGCTATGATTGCAATATGCTACGGGGCGTTCCTCTCCTTCCTCATCTTTTTGGGATAGGACTGCCCCCACGGTGGAAAAGAATGCATCTGTATGAATGATGAACTCTTTTTTAAAATTAGGATAGTGTAACATGGGCGCGCTGGTCAATGCCTTTTGAAGCGTATCAAAAGCATATTGCTGTCATTCTCTCCATTCAAAAGTGGTGTCTTTCCTTAATAATTCGAATAGTGGGCCCCTGATACAGCTGAAATTAGGGATGAAGCACTGGTAATATCTGACCATTCCCAAAAAGACCTGTATATCCTGCTTACTGTTGGATGGAGACATTTTTTGAATAGCTTCCACTTTGGCTGGTTGAGAACTCAGCCCTGTGGCATCAACCAAAACCCCAGGTACTCCAGCTGGTCCTTAAAAAAGTGGCATTTCTGGGGTTTAATCTTGATGTTGGCCTCAGCAAGCCAGCGGAATACCACTTCTAAATGGTCGAGGTGTTTGGAGAAGGTTTGGGAGAAAACATTAATGTCATCAAGATATACAAGGACACATGACAGTTTTAGGTCCCCCGGAATTGTGTACATTGCCCGTTGAAATGTAGCTGGGGCATTACACAGCCCTTGTGGCATCCGGGTTGGTTGCAAAAGACCTTTGGATGCGATTACAGTGCACTTCTCCTGCTCCACCGGTGGCAACTCAATTTGTCAATAGCCCAAGATCAGGTCCATAGAAGAGAAGAAACAAGCTCCCCCTAGCCGATCTAAAGCGTCATCAATCCGTGGTAAAGAGTATGAGTCCTTTTTAGTGATATTGTTGAGCTTCCAGTACTCTATTACTATGCAGTTGGTGCCGTCTTCTTTTTAACAATCAGAACAGGTGAAGCCCATGGACTCTTCGACGGTCCAAGCACCTTGCGCTAATAGCTTGTTGATTTCCTCAGTCACTACTTCTTCCACCACCCTTAATCAGCAGATCATCCTTGACCTGTGGATGGATGGTCTCCCATGTCCAGCTTATGAATCACCCTCCGCGCACATCCTAAATCATGGTCATCAACAGCAAAACTTTTTTATATTTTTGAAATAAAGCAATTGCCCTATCCTTCTGTGATTCTGACATCCCCATTAATTCATCATGTGAAACAAAAACCATTACACTGAGCTGTGGTGTGAACGGCAGACCAAATTCCAACAGTGACCTGAAGTCATGAACCAAAAGAACCTCCTCAACAGGGATTAAGTGTAAATATGCCACTATTTGGTGGCAGCGGATTTGCAGTGGTACCATTTGTAGATTTGCGAGAAAAACTTTTGATCTCCCCCTGCCCTGGTAAAATAATACCTGGAGCCACATGGGGCTCAAGTCATGATTGCTGATATGGCCCAATAATCTCCCCATAGAGTCCGTTTGGAATTTCAATCACCAAGTCAGTGTTCACTATAACTTGATGCCCCAATGGAATAGATATAGGTCTGGCAGCTCTTAGCGGCAGCCCTTTGTATTCATATATTTGTTGAGGAAGGGCCCAGGGTTTGCCCTTTAACTGATGGTAACGCACTGGAATGACTCCGTTGCTATAAGCTAAATTAATATTCCCCATATGCACCGGGTCATTTGGTACTCCGCTAGAGGTAAAGTGGATTGGGATTTGCTGCCCCAATACTTCAAAAGTCCCATTTGTCATATCAATAACAGCCCCATAGTGTCGCAAGAAGTCAGTTCCAAAAACAGATCGTAATTGCTATTTGGTAACACTATAGCTGGAGCTACAATGACAATAGAACCAAACCTCAGAGGAAGGGAACTGTATGCACCCTCAGAGATCGTATTTTCCACTCCAGCAGTGCCATATACCATCTGGTGTTCCACATCCGGTTTTAATGCCAACCTGGCCACCAATTTGGTGGAGACTATGTTGACAGGTGCACCAGTATCTATGATGGCCCAGACTTGGGTCTTAGCTAAAACCAGGTCACAGTAAGTACATTTGGAGTAAGATGCATCTCAATTATTGATAACATGGACATCTAAAGAATTCCTGTCTCCAAGGAAACACGCAATCCCTCACCAATTCTGGGGTATTGTTTTATAATAGTTTATACTGGAAGGGCGATGCTTACTTCTTGTAAGAAAGGTGCATCTGAGGAGGGGTCTAACTTTTCAGGGGTTACTTGGTCAAACATTTGACAAGCATACGGCTCAACCTGCATCTGAGACCCCTTTTTCCCCATAGCTGCTGACTGTACTTGTGTCAAAACATTCATCTATCTAACCAGCTGCTGATATATAACTGACTCATTGTAAGGAAATTTCCGCTGAATATTCAAAATTGGGTTCAAGTGGGACGTTTGGGTTTGGTATAGTGGAAATAGAGAGTACCTTCTCTACTCCGCTCTGACTTTTCCCTTACTGTACTGTTCCAGCTGAACACAAGAGACCAGTTGAGTAAAGCACCATCATGACAGATACCCTTGACGACTGCATTTGAAACAGCTGACCCCATAAGTCCACGTACTTAATTAATGCGATACAATTCATGGCAAGAGTTGGGCTGGAAATGATCAGCATAAACAGGTCTAGTGCGGTAGCAGACCCGAGGATAATAAGCAGGAATGGGGTGGACGTTTAACTGCTTATGATAACTTGGTGAAATCTAAACTGTACTGATAGAGTTCCCCAAATATGATGGTCCAGAAGTTATAGCAGTAGGATTCCAATCAGCATTAGGTGGAGGGAAGTTGGCTGATATGTGGTGCAAGAACTGAAAAAGTTTAAGAAAAGGTACATCCTCATCCAACAGTGTGGCCATTACATTATGTAGCTCATGGTACGGCTTTACAGCAGAAGTCATAGCAATACACACATCAGCTTCAGATAAAACTCCAGTCCCAATTAGCACGTGAGCTTCTGCCATAAAGCACTCAGCAAAAGCGGTGAGAGTTTCATTTTATTGAAACTTGATGCTTAAAAATTCGACCTTCCGCTGGGACATCTTTGCAGTTCTGCCTAACAACCGCAGCACCATGTTTTTGACTTCTTGGTATGTAGTGGAACTACCTAAAAAGTAACAGACGACTTGATCAGCACTTCCAACATCCAAGGAAGAAATAAACTATTTTGCTCTTCATCAATCTGAGACTCCTTCAGTTGCAATCTCAAATTGCATAAAGTACCCATGAATATTCCTTTCACGTTTGAATGGGGGCAGCTTAGTGCAGTGGACCTCCTGGAGCAGCTCATCTTGTTTTTTAGGCACAGCATCCAACGCCAGTTTAGCTCCACATAGGCAAATGACCCAAAAGTTGGGTAGAATATTTATCAAAACAACATCGATGCAACATTGCTGACAACTGAGTTTTAATCATTTATAATTGATCAATGGGCCCCCTGCAGTGAGCACCACTGTTATAAAATCAGCGGTCTCAAATAGATACGCTGGCAGATTTTGCACAGGGTTTGACCCACTGAGCAATCAGGACCAACGATATGATGATAGTTGTCCGCGAAACAACAGTATAAACTTACAAATAAATATGAAGCACTTGCTCCCACAACTTCCTTTATTTAATATATTTAATATCGCGGATTCTTCCTGTTCCACTTAATCTTAACTTACTTAACAACAAGCAACCTTTGATCAACTCGTCTTGCCTATATTGTAGCAACTTCAGATGCTAACATATTTACAGCTTAGTACTTTAATTCGCCATATCTAAATGGCTCCATCAATTCTTCATTTGTTAATTTCTCCATCACCTAATATAAGGCAAATTCTTGATAACCTAATATTGCCTTATGTTGAGGCGCTCAATTAATCAATACTCTTAGTAAACTCAACGGATCCAATCCATACCACCATCACAACTGAGGGCATATTGTCCAATCATATCAGAATCGTGACATGTGGGATTTGATTTTGTTCATTGATTCAAATTCATCCATGTCTTCCTGGATCTATTCCAGTGATATGGATGATTCTGCCAAGGATTTGCCTTGGCCACAGCCATCTTGCGATCTTGTTTGGCCATTTTTTATTCTTTTTGGGAAAATTGGGTCATTTATTTTATATTGCCATGTCTCTCCAGTTAAATGCTTGTGTTGTATCCATGATTTTGGCATACTCTGATTCATCTTCTCCCATTTCCTCCTCACAGAATTTCATTTCTATCAGGCCTTTTTTTATGGGCCAAGCATGAATCTTGTGCCCAAAGGCCTGGAAGTGGTTGCATATGGGGGGTGCACTCTCTACTATTGCTCAGAACAGTTGGGATCTTTTCCCATCAATAGTGAAGGATGCACTGTGGGGGATTTTTGTGATATCCTCCACTACCTCCTGGTTCAAGAAAATAATTGTGATTGCCTTCCCAGTGCTAAGGGTCAGCATCAGCTGGAATCTTTGTATCTCAAATTTTTTAATTTCTCTGTAGGCTTTCAAGCCTTCTCATAGATGTCAATTTTACTACTGTGCGCACCAGTGTAGTTTGAAAGTAATCAAAAATTATAAAAATATCTGTTGACTCTGTCCAATCTGTGCATTTAGTTGATACCAAATGCTGACCGTCAGGAAGGTTGAGTACCACTCTGACCTTCACTGCTTCATTTTCTTCTTCCGCAGTTTCAAACCCAAATCTACCCAACCTTTACAGATAGTATGAGTTGTTAAGTACACCACGTGCGAGAAAATTTCTAGTTGGACTTCACCAAACTGTTCCTGAATTGTCAGTGTTTCTATGCCCTGGCAAACTTGTATCCCATGTTCCACTGATGACAGTGGTTGAAAGTGGGATACTTCCATGTAACTGCAGTATTTTTTAAAAAATTCAAAACCTGCAGGGTACACCACCTCAGGTTTTTTGTTTTTATTGATATTTTCATTTGTACTTGTGCGCTTAGTACCTTTGGGTGGTGTAGGTCCAGGTCCGCTGCCCTTTACTGTGTTCGCCCAGCTCTTTACTTTATTACTTATACTCATCTCACCTGGTATTGATTATCAGATTGTACCTTTTGAATCAAATTGTATTACTAAAAGTGATAGTAATCGGAAAGAAAAGTAATAAGTTCTATTCATCTTCAGTTAATTATTGTTATGGTATACAATAATTGTGGACTCTTTTGTGTGTATAAAGAGTTAAGATCAGAAATCCTATTAAGTGAAGCAGACCTTAAATGTAAATCTCTGCAGACTCAGCATGACTAGAAGAAAGGCTGGGAACCTCTGAACCTGAGATTAGATTAAGTTCAACCAGAACAGGGAAAATGTCCCATTAGTTTACATAATCAGTATTTCATAAATTTTTACAGGTCTAGCTTTGGACCATATCAGGTTTATTATTCAACTATTAATACTAGTTGTCATACTTTTTTCTCACATATAAATTAATATCAAGCAACGCAAATCATGCACATACCAAACCTGTACAGTTTACTTCTCGGGAACTATCAGTCAATCCAGTTCTTAACCATTGATGCAAATAGTCTCAGATTTTTTTATTTGGTGCACACTACAGGGGATAGTTGAGTAAGATACACTAATTTGAGATGTCATATAAGAAAATGTTAAAAAAACTTTGGATGTAATTGGCAATCATCAACAAGAACGCCTTGAATTCAGCTGATCATAGAGAATTTTTTTGCTCTGGAGGAGAAAGTCACTAAGTTCAAGGAAGGAGTAGATGAAGTTTCCGATTTTGGCAGTAAGTTACTCAGTAAAGTAACTCATTGAAGAAAAAAGAAGGAGATTTGGTATGAGAAGTTTTATTCTTGAAATGGAATGCAAAGCGGATCATGTTTGACTGCTTTTGCTCATCTCAGACATAGAGCTTCTAGTGAAGTAAGTCAAAGGACTGAAGAACCAGACATTTGAATGTGAACCCTATGCAGCGACCAATGCTGAAGAAAGGACCACAAGAGCTTCAGTTGGGAAGTTGACAATTCCTAGAAATATGTCAACCACATTTGCTGCTATTTGGAGATTACCCTCAAGATTACTCCTCAAGTCAGTCACGTAGCCAAGCCAATAGTGAATGATAGAGAAACATTGGAGGAATCAAAAGACATACTGAAATTACCTACTTCTAATGGGATAACTCTCCTGCATTCTTCTAATTGTTTGATATAACTATGCTTGGGTATGGCAATAGACAAAAAGCTTTAACGGTCATAAACTGTTTGGATACAGAAAGTCAAACTTAATGTTACCTCATCTAGAAGGTGATATCTGGTCTTACTCAGAGGCCAAGGCTGCAATAATAAAGTAGTTTAAAATCTCCATATGTATTTTGTAAATGTAAGCAATAATTTATGGGATCCAATTCCAGAAAGATGAGACCTTAGCAAATTTTGGTGCACAATTATATTAAGAATCACAAATTCTGGCCAGAGTAAAAATATAGGATGATTTTGAAATGAGGATCACATTACAAGTGGCTCTTCAGCCTTATCATTATTTAATTAAATGATGTCTTCCACGTTAGCAACCAAAATAACACCTTGCAAATGGTGGATCACTTGAAGATGCTAGGAGCCACGTTTGAGGCCCCTAGCTAAAGGTTCAAGCTGATCCCAGTTCAAAATTTGAATCCTATAAAAGTTACTGAAAACCCTAAGGAGCCAAACAATAATACAGTGCTGGGGAACTAAATCCAAGAAGTTCAAATGGACAGTCAAGAGTAACAAGTGCTGTAACCAGTGTGGAAGGAAGGTCCACTTCGCTTCCTAGTGCTTTAGCAAGGAGCCTAAGGAGAAAATCAACATGGTCCAAACAAAGAAGGCCAAACCCGCACAGGAGTTGGGAAAAGGGCCTATGGCCTAGATGGGGAAATGTTGAGAGCTGCAGTTAAAACCATTTCTCCTAATATCCTAAATGAGGATATTGGCATTAGTGATCTATTTATCAATGATGATGTACAGGAGCAGCTTTATCAGGTGGTCAACTTAAAAATAATGCAGTAACCAGAGCTGAAGCAAAGGGGATCAACCAGAGATAATTAAGGAGGTCTCTCTCCCATATGTGTGCCAACTAGTGGACAAGATTTGATCCGCTGAGAATTTGGATGATCTGTATAATGTCAAATTAGATGAAACGAATCTTTCAATCCCCTGAGCGCGATTAAGGAATCATTTCCTGATATGTCAGCGCAAATAATTTACACACTTGATTCAGTGAATAACGCCACTATACAATCAGCGAATACCATTTTTTACTCCAAGTGTACATATACTGATATAATGGTCAATCAAAGTACAGGTGAAGGTGATTATTGACATCAGGACACAGATTAATATTGTCTCAACCAAGCTAGCGAAAAAATGAGAATCTTGCCTGGTTGGGACATAATAAGGAATATTGAACCGCCAGGCCAAGTACAATAATATCCTGTGAAGCGTATATCACTTTACCACTCAGATTTGGATCCTTAGTGTATCAGCCCCAGCAATAGTTTTGGCCAATCAAAGCAATGAAATTTTAATTGGGACTAAGTTTCTAAGGAAATATGTAGTTAAATGTAACTTTGTGGACAATACGTTGACCATATTAGTTCAGACACTGCCTCTAGCTTATCAGAGAGATGAGGAACTCTGCTTACCAGGAGAAACAATCTCATCAATTTGATCTACAATGGTGACATTATCCCAATTTGCTACAAATTGGTTGAACAAAAGCAAAGAGAAATGCTGATGGAAATTCTGGAAAACTGGGGAATATTATTACAAACCAAAAATTTAAGGACCATACCGCTGTATCGCAGATAATAGTTGATATAAGATTGATTTTAGAAATACCCAAGCTAATGTATGTAGAGGTTGGCAGCCCCTAGAAGAAGTCCAGAGTAGATCCATGGGTGGCTCCTGGAATATTCATGCCAGGCCATTTAGAAATCCAAGTTCTCCTGGCGAATTTTAGTGGAAAACTGATAAAGATTGAGAATAATTAGACCGTCATATTTGTCCATCTAATCCTGATGATGAAAATTGCGAAAAGTCCATGATTTTGAGACTTTCGTCAAAATGGGATTTCCATAAGGGGTGGCTGGGTGTGTTAATCTATTGGTTGACTGAGAGCAACTAGCTGATCTGATGGAAAGACAGTAGGAGGAGGTGCTTAAACTATGTGAAAAGTATTGGGAAAACTTTTCCCAGGAAAATCACCATAAAAAAATGTATAAATACTGTCATCCATAAAGTCAACACAGGAAAAATTTACCAATAATAATAAGATAATCTGTTGGTTGATAGCCGCTGAAGCAGTAGTGTAAGAGGAAATCAGCAAACTAGTGGAGCATGAGCTCTGAGTTCCTTTGTCAAGTCCAAGGAAAGCCCTATCCTGATCATGAAGAAGGACATCTCTGATTGGGTAGTGATTGACTATTGGAAGCTGAACAAAATATTGGAGAAGTATTTGTATATTCAACCATGAATAGACAATGCATTAGATCAATTAAGAGAAGCAAAGTATTTCTATAAAATGACCTAATATCAGGATTTTAGAAAATTGATTTGCCAAGTGAAGACCAGGAAAGATGTTTGATCATCACCGCTTTCTATATACCAACTAACTTGTATGCCCAAGGTCTTTGCAAAGCGCCTGCAACGTTCCAGAGGACCATGGACGCCATATTAAGTGAATGGAAGTTGGCATGCGTCCTGGTGTACTTGGACTACATAAATGTGTTCAGTAGGAGCTTTACTGACAATTTTCACCACATGGAAGAAGTCTTCAAGAGACTGTCCACGGCTAACTTGAAGAATAAGCTGAGGAAGTGCCACTTCTTTATAAAATAGTCAAAATAGCTGGGGTTCATCATCAACACAGTAACCACAGCTGCAAACTTATAAGATTGAAGCCATAGAGCGGATGGCCATCATGAGAAGTGTCCAAGACATCTAAGTGTTCCTTGGAATAGTTAGATTTCCTAAAGATTTATATGAATTTCACTGAAATTCACTAAGCCCCTTTTTGTATTGTTGAAAGATCTGAAAAAAGGGTTTGTTTATAATGAAGAGGCCCAGAGTTCTTATGATGCGTTACGCTTGTATCTCATAGATTCATTAATATTGAGATATCCAAAATTTTAATTGAAAAAATATAGTGCAAGATAATGTTTTATTAATGGCAACAAGTTCTGTCTTGAGTAAGTAGATGAGCTCAGGGAGAACATTTGGTAGCTTATGTGAGCTGGACGTTATCAGCAGCAGAATGGAATTACACCGTTACTGAGCATGAATGCCTTGTGGTGATTAATACCTGCAAGCAAATTAGGGTGTATATTCGTGGTATGCACTTTAAAGTGGTGATGGACCACTTCTCCCTGAATAGGCTACATTATCTGAGAACTGGTAGGACTTCTGGCCCAATGGGCAATGAAGCTCCAAGCTTACGACTTTGAGATTGCTTACAAAGCGGGAGCTTCTCATCAAAATGTGGATGGCTTATCAAGGTTACTAATGGTCCATGTGGTATAACAGCAAGTGGGTGAGCTATTCCAGAGAATGGTCGAGAGGAGAAATCAGGAATAAACCCTGAGAAAAACCAAGGTTCATTTCAGAAAGTGATGGAAAACATCAAGACCAAGGATGGACAAGTATTTGAAATGATTGACAGATAACAACTATTATTCCCAAGACCATCAGAACGAGCAGCAATCATTCAGGCCGCGCATAAGGTTGTTGGGCATGAAGATTTGAGGAAGACAACCAACCACATTCACCAGGGCTATTACTGGGAGTCTATCAACTATGATTGGCCGATTATCTGGCTTGCTGCGTTGAGTGCAAGTTTTATAAATCACATAAGAGCACAATTGGATATCAACTGGTCCGCCTAGAATTACCTGGCATATAGTGTCCATCAATGCGATGGGACCACTGAATATGAGCACAGGGGGAGTCAAATATAATTAGTTGCAATCAAAAATATGACCAGATGGGTCAAGATGAAGGCCCTGGCGAAAGTTAATGCTACAATTACTGCAAAGTTTATCCTGGATCAAGTTGTATACCACCATAGATGCCCACAAGTCTTGTTAAGAGACAATGTAATGAATTTCACAACCCATGTGATTGTGAGGTTGAACAAAATAATGGGGATCTGAGAGTGTTCTGTCTTTATCCTACTGGCCTTGGATGAACGGACTTGTAGAACAAGTAAATGGAACGCTGGCCACGCTGCTGAGGAAGCTGGTCGTTGGGAAAACTTTCATATGGTGAACATACCTCAGTTTGGTGTCGTTTGCATATAAAATAAATCACCATATGGAAAATGGGAAAACGCTGCTTGAGTTGTTGTACAGAAGAAATTCCGTTTTACCACTAATTTTTATTCATTGTTCAAACAAAGATTGGAGTTGAGTGCTGAGCAGTACTTGCTCTGACCTTTGAATATCCTTATTAAGATGCAGTCATAAGCATTTGATACAGCCTTGAAGAAAAAGGTTAAGGCCAAAAAAACAGATGAAAAGAACCAGCTGGCATTATCCAAATACCACTTAATTGATAAAGTGGCCTATTGTGAAACATATGGCTTTGAAGAAGAAACAAGTTAGACGGACTGTAGTATGGTTTATTCAAGATTATTGCCAAAAAGGAGATGGAAACATATTCCTTCAAAAACCTCGCAAATGGAAGGACTATTAATTGTGTCCATGCTAAGTATCTAACGCTGTGGATCCATGAAAAAATAGTGTTCCCAAAGAACTGCTGAACCATTGAGATGATTATGTCCTGACATTTTTTGGTTAAGTCTTAAAAAAGGACGCTGAACTAAAATGAATGGTTGAGTCTTAAAAATAAGACATCTGAACCATAAAACTAGTAGGTTAAAGAATACCTAGGAATTAGTTTGGGGAAATAATAAATAAAAAGATGGACCACTGAACTGAGTGCAGGTCATGTGCATATAAAAATAGAAAAAAACAATAGAAAATTGATAAAAATGTGGAAAAAATAATATAATATATACATAAAAAGAACACACAACTATACCTCCTTCTGCCACATGTTGCTGATGCTCCTACCCAAATGTTGTCTGCCATGGTCCACCAGATAAAGCGGGCGCTGAACAAAAGTTTCTCCAAAGCTTTTTCACCTTCTGATATGGCTTCCTAGGGTGTTAGCTGAGGTGCCATATTAGGATTTTTTTATTATAGTAATCCCTTTGTTTAGCCCATTTGCAAATAAAGATGCATGGCGGTTTTCTTTGGGTTGGGCATCATAGTACTAAATACATATATAGATATATATTTTATAGTTTTTTATTATCTTTGACTTTGGGATGATTCCGCCTATGTCACCTTTTGGGGAGTAAGGATTTATAAAAGTGGAAGTAAATAACCCGTCAAAATCTATCTGTGATTAAATGCTAGCAAGAGCTAGACCTACATGAAGCCTGGTTTGTTGAGCAGAGTGTTGGAGATTCTACTGCGATGACTGATTCTAATCAAGATCAGGGTTTGATGTCTCAGTCTAATAAAATCGTAAAAACCCCATCAGAGATATCTAATTCTTGATTAGACTGACTATCGACCCTTCAGAGTTTTTGGCCTCCTTTGACAGATGAGGCTAAGTAATCCAAAGGGGCTAAGCAACCTGAAGGGGCTAAGACCTCTACAAGAAGGTTGACCCCATCTAATAAGAACATTATCAGATCTGACCAGCACAAATATAGTAATAAAAATTAGCAATATTGGTTCTCTGTTAAAAAAGATCTTACCTTGGTTCAAGCACAAAGATTTTATGAAGAAATATCTAATCTACCCCTATAAATATCCCTCATTTCTAACTAATAAAGCACCACTATTTTTGTCTCATAAAACTTGATTTTGGTCAATTCACAACAAACTTCTGTATTCCAATTGTAATTTATTATATAAAAATAAAACTTCGTTACCTTGTTTCCATCTTTTATAGAGCCACAAAAATAATAATTTTTTAGCCTTCATAGCACCTGAATATCGCAATTTCTCACGAAATTCCAATACTGGTGCTCCTTGCCAGGTCTGCTTTCTAAAGGCTACTTGGTGAAAACATATTTTCATAGTGATAAACGTCTAGTGAAGAGAACCCTCTTCTGATGATTCAATGAGTATCACCTGATGGGTACACTCTAACAGGCAGATGCCTTCCACTAATATCAGTGATCTTTAATTTTGAGCATCTATGGACTTGGCTATTGGGGGCCCTGACCAGGATAAAAATTAATTTCAATCTGTAGATGTGGAAGAAACAGTCAAGGGCTTGATAAGGTAGCTATTCAGCCCAGTGCCCGTCCTAACTGAGACTGAGCATCTAATGTTGCAGCTAATATGATGGACTTATATAACAGAGAAGTCTTACAATATACCGAAGTTGGTTTGGTTAGAACAGTTCATTATCTCCGGCAGTACATGCATCCCTCCATTCATCATGTACTCCAAATTTTGGGGTTACATCATCTTGAGATTCAACGCCAGTTGACCCTGGCGCAACAATTTCATTCTCAGCTATCCTTCTTCTATAAGTCTGCTTCTAACTTTGGTTGGGATAATTGTGAAGCCATACTCAATAATAGGAGGGAAATCAACAATCTACATAACCATCTGGTGATAATTGACAATGAATTTGTGGGTTACATCGGCAAGAAGTATCTCAACAGGTTAATGATATCGCTATACCTATTTAACACTGAATCACTACCCTTGAAGATGTGATTACTAAACAACAGGGACAATTTTGGGCCCAACATGAGGAACGCTTTGTTGAACTTGATGGGCTACTTCAACAACTTGCCCAAATTTTGGATACTATTTGAGAAGGTGAACCTGGTCCTGTTAGTCTTCCTGGACCTCCGGGGCCACCTAGTTCTCCTTTGGTGACCCCAGGACCCCTTGATGAATGAGGTCCTCAAGGCCCTTTGGGTCAATAGGGCCCCCTGGGCCTGCAGGTCATGACGGTTCACAAGGACCCCCAGAACCTCCTGGTCCCCCTGTCTCAACGCTTTCAGTTCATGATTCTGAACCTTTGAGTCTACTGGTAACAAGAGTGCAGGCGTTAGAAAAGCAAATCCAAGCCATAGCTTAAGGATGTTTCTTATCTCTAGAAGGCCTTCTGACTAGCCTGGATTATTCACTAACCTAATTATTGGATGGTGTTGATACTGCTTATCATCTTTGTGATGATAACCAATCTACGCAAGAAACTCAGTTTGCAATGTTGACAGCTTCCATTGATTGGTTAACTGCTAAATATGGAGTACTCAAGAATAAGCAAGAAAAGATGCTCGCTGCAATTTCTAACTTGAATCAATCGTCTGAAAATGACCATCTTACACAATGGGCCCAAAAATTTACAGGATGATCTCAACCAAGTACGTCAACAAGTTGACCAAATTCCTACATAAGCCATATCCCTGAGTCTGAACCCTCCAAAGCTGATCCAGTCATGGTATCTGGCGTACACATCTTATGCAATGAACCCATTGCTTTCAAACATACCTTTAAGGATAAGTTTGAGCTGGGTGAAGATAGCATTCATCTTATCTATTTGTCTATGAGCGAGCAATGGATGGGGAGATGGATCAAATAGAAAAGTTCGGCATATTACTTTTTGTTTAAGCCATTTTGCTCAAGAAATCATGGTTCATCACCTTAAGGTTTTCAATATGTGGCCTAAGTGAATACCGTCTTATTAATGAGTTCAGAAGTAAGCAGATTCTATCTAATCAAAAGCAAGCCTTTATGAGCATCCAAGTCAAGCGAGGAGAGTCAATCCAAAATTTTGCTAAGAGATTTTATCATGAGGCCCAGACTCTTGCTAATTTGTGATTTTATTACCATAGATGATGCCATTTTTGCTGTGATGAGTGCGTTTGCTTCTCGTGCTCAGTTGTTACTACATTTAAAATCTCTTTAAAGAAATTCAGATCTATTCACAACATCAAAGATTCGTTGATGAGATTTCTAAAGGTATGTTCACCCAACCTCCACTAATAACCCTCATTCCTACATCCATATGATGCCACCTAGACCCAAACCTAAACCTATTAAGAACCTTTGTAGATATTGCGGTTTAGTGGGTCATATGGAAACTTAATGTTGGAAGAAACAAGCTGAATAGTTGGAAAAAGAGGAGTCAGCACATGGCAAGAGGCTCCCTGTGATGACCATCCTCCTATGCCTCAATCACAATATTTTAATACTTCTAAAGACTGTTATGTGATATCTGCTCCTGATAAACTTGATCCCTGATGATTTAGCCAACAAAGATGCTATTTCTTCATACGTTTCTGTTTCATCATATAATTCAATTTGACCATTTAGTCCCTTAGTATTTTCAAACCCACACTTTGGCACTGATGTGGCCCAGGTGGAAGTCATAGTACACAAACTAAAATTTTTTCTATCATTGATATGGGATCGCCCATAAATGTAATCTTGTCTAGGCTTATGAAAAAATCAAAGTGGCGCCAGACCTAAATCATTCTCAAGACTATGGAACTGCTGGTCATTCATATACTAAATCCATAGGAGCTTATTTTTCCCTTACAATGTGCTTTGGAAAGTTTGTTATTTCGACCCCTGCAGTAATGTTTAACAACTGCTATGACTTTATTTTAAGAACCAGATATCTCATTGATTTTGATGTGATAATTAGGTTTAAGAACAATTATCTTTCTTCAATTGAATACCAAGTACCTTTAATTTTAAGAGATGTCCTCAATAGCAAAGACAAACTCAAATGACGCATTTGCTTATTGGAACATCCTACTTCTATCTCTTGTATTAAATATAGAATTTTGGGACCTAGGACTATTCTTTCGTCTTTTTTAGCTTGTGCCTCTGAAGGAATTCCTTTATACTCTAACAATTTTATTACTATTTCTTAATAGCTCAAGTTATAATTGATATTGGAGTACAAGTATTCATGCTGGCAGATCATTTATTAGATATCTATGGTAACAGAAATCCCTCTCATATGGAGGCCTTAACCTGCCCTGGTATCCTTGATCCCACTTATAATGCAACTGTTCTAGCCTTACTAGTTAATCTCGCCTCTTTACATATGCAATTGAATCAAAGTAACCCTATCACTTATGTGTGGCCTACTCCTGTGAACGAAATTTTATCCATCTTGGGACGTGGGGATTTATATCTTTTGGGTTGGAAGAACCACCTATCATTGCTAGAGTCAACATTGAATTTGGAGATTTGCTTACTCCAGAGCAACAGCATGGAGCTGAGGCTCTAATTGTAGATTATGTAGATATATTCGCCAAGGGTTCAGAGATTATAGCTAATAAAAGATGTACTGCATCAGGTGAAAACTGGGAATACTCCCCCTATTTGAGCCCAGGCTTATTGCAAATCTAAAGTCAAGGAGGCTCAGGTCTCAGTGGAATGAAACAACTCCTCAATGCAGGGCTACTAACTACTTCTCAAAGTTCATGGGCTTCCCCTCTACTTCTCATCTGAAAAAATGGAGGTCATGGAGTGGTTTTGGACTATCGTCAGCTTAATGCTGTTACCCAAAAGGATTCTTATCCTCTACCTCGCATTGGTGATTCATTAAGACTATTGTCTGGGTCACAGTTCTTCTTGGACATGGACCTTGCTAGTGGCTACTGGCAAATTGACCTGGCTCCAAAAGAACATCAAAAATGTGCCTTAATTTTAGTGAGGAGTTATTTGAACCTACTCATATGCCGCAGAGGCTTTGTAATGCCCCAACTACTTTTCAATGAGCCATGGATGGCTTATTTGTTGATTTGAAACTTTCTTGCACGTTGGTTTATGTAGATGATGTTACTGTTTTCTCTTGCACTTTTATCAAGCATTTAGCTCATTAAAAGGAAGTACTTGGTCGAATTCACCGCTCTTCACTTAAGCTAAAAGCATCTAAGTGTGCTTTTTTCAAAACTGAGATGGATTTCTTAGGCCATAAAGTCAATAGTGATGGGATTTCACCCTTATCTAATAAGATACAGGCTATTTTAGACTCTCCTGTTCCTAAATGCTTGCATGATATTAAAGTATTTTTAGGGATGATTGGTTATTACTGACAATTTATTCCCTATTTTGCTGAGATTATGGAGCCTTTAGTCAATGCCACGATTATGATATGACTGTATGATAATACTGGGACAGTTAGGGCGGGTTAATACAAATCCTCTGAAATGAGATTAGTTACGATTATTTGAGTGCCTCAAGACAAGGCGATATTGGGATTTAACAGATTAATAATTGGATTGCCTTGAAATAAGGCAATTGGGCAATGTTGACATTTGATAAATACAAATTAAATTTGCCTACAATTTAGATGATAGGGAATTAAAGAATAACTAGCTGAAATGAGGAGAACTTTTGTGGAACCAAATAGCCCAAGCAACAAGTGAAGTATCATATGAAGCCGCTATATGAGTGAGATGGGCAATTAAGAGGGGTTGTTGGTTAATAGGATAAAGAGAGCAAGATAGAGAGGATCTGAGGAGCTTATTATATTATAAAAATAAAGTATTGTAGTGGGAGCAAGTGCCCCATAGTTATTATATTAACGTTTATTCTGTTGTTACCAAGGGCCACAATTGTCATATCATCGGTCCTATTGCTCAGTGGGCTAAATCCTGTGCAAACACCTTATGACATATCTCCAGGATTCTGCCGGATTACAACAGTGGTGCTCACTACAGGGGGCCCATTGATCAGTAATAAAATAAAAACTCAAGTTACCTGCTATGTCTCACATAGGTTGCTTTGAAAAGAAAATTGCACAACACAATAGGACCATTGCATATGAGGAGTTAAAACTTGCATTGGACACTGTGTTCAAAAAACAAGATGAGTTTCTCCAGGAAGTTTGAAGTGATAAACTGCCACCATTTGACCTCAAAGGAAATATTCATGGGTTCTTTAGATGATTTGAGTTTACAACTGAAGGAACCTTGGACTGGTGAAGGGCGAAACAGTTAATCTCCACCTTGGATGTCGGAAGTGCTGATCAAGTTGTTGGTTACCTTTCAGACAGTTCCATTACTTACCAAGAAGTCAAGGAGACATTGATATGGTTGTTCGGTGGAAAAGCAAAGATGTCGCAGTGGAAAGCTGAGTTCCTGACAATTGGGTTTCAACAAAATGAGAATCTCACCTCATTCACTGAGCGGTTTACAGTGGAAGCACATGTGTTGATTGGGGCTGGGATTCTAGCTGAAGCTGATGTATGAATTGCAATGGCCTCTGCGGTGAAGCCATATCCTGAGCTTCACAATGTTATGGCCTCATTGTTAAAGGATGATGTACCTCTTCTTAAACTTGTTCAGTTTGTATGTCAGTTAGCTGTAACTTTCCCTCCACCCAATAACAAGCGGATTCCAAATGTTGCTGGAGCCTACCCTAACCATGGGGAGGGAAGCAACCAGCCGATGCAGATCATGCCAGGCTACTCCCCACAGCTCAACATCTGTCCCATAACTGCTGAGCAACAACTGCCCAACTACCACTTTGGCCCTAACTACGCTGATCGACAGCAGGCAGTCTACCAATATGGGTCTGGTTATGCCGATCATCTTCAGAATAACATTCCAAAAGAAGATGGTGCCCCAATTGACAGATCCCTCGCGTACAACAGGATCAATGTTATCAGGGAAAAGTCAGAGCGGAGTAGAGATGGGATTCTTTACTTTCGCTATCTTGAAGTCATACGTCCCCCTGAATCTATTGTATTGAAGGTAGTAGAAGCCTCCCAGTATGATGATACATTTCTCTACCAAAAGCAAGTTGGGGGAGTAAATGTGCTGACCCAAGCACAATTCAAAAATATGGCCAACACAGGGTTTCTGGAACAGCCAAAGCCTTACGCTTGCCAAATGTTTGACCAAAATCAGTCAGACCAGCTAGAACCATTTGTGGATGTGTTGTCTCTAAGAGAAGTAGAGGTCTCCTTTCCAGTAGATGCTATTTATAGCAGGATACCCTAAAGTCGGTGAAGGTATTATAGGTTTCCTGGGAAAACGTGAACCGCTGAATGTACACATAGTAAATAACTGGCATCCATCTTACTTGGAGTTCACTTACTGTGATGTGGTGGTAGCCAAAACCTGAGTATGAGCTATAATTGACACGGGCGCTCCTGTTAACATTGTCTCCACTAATTTGGTGGCAAAGTTGGATTTAAAACCTGACATAGAACACCAGATGGCGTATGGGACCGCAGGAACAGAAACCACGGTCTCTGGGGAGCTTATAGTGCGCTTCCTTTGCAGTTTGGATCTGTTGTTATTACGGCACCGGCAGTAGTTTCACCAAATAGCAACTATGATCTGCTTATTGGGACTGCGTTTATGTGACACTATGGTGCTGTCATTGACATGATGGAAAAGACCCTAGTCATCCTGGGGCAACGGATTCCCATCTATTTTACTTCCAGGGGAGTGCCAGATGACCCAATTCGCTCTAGTCAAATTAATATCGCCTATAGCGATGATGTGATACCTGTAAAATATCGGCGGATGAAGCGGAAGACCTGAACACTACCAACCCAGATTTACAAGTTCAAAGGGATTCCGCTACAAGCTGCAAACGCTTTCACTATCCCTTCTGGGCATCAGGTCATAATTAGTACAGAGCTTGAAATTGATATACCAGGTGGTCTGTATGGAGAGGTTTTGGGGCCCTATCAACAATCACAACTTGGACCTCATATGGCTCCTGGGTTACTGTTACCCAGGCAGGGGGAAGTAAAAGTGTTGGTAGCAAATCTACAGAAGGAGGTGATGAAGGTTCAGCGGCACCAAGTGTTAGCTTACCTGCATTTGATCCCAATCAATGAGGTCAGCCATATACTTGACTTTGGTTTATGGGATGATCTCAGCTTGCCTTTAAAAACCACCTTTGGCATAATGACTATGGTTCCCTGGGAGGCGCTCACTGGTCTATCGGAGGATCAGTAGGACAGGGTGATGGATCTCTTCAAATAAGTATCACAGCCTCTTTGAAACTGAGGATCACAACTTGGGTTGCGCTTGCAGGGTTGTGCATCGGGTGGACACAGGAGACCACCCCCTATCAGGTCACGGCCTATCCATTGCTCAAAGGCAGCGGAAGAAGTTGTGTCTGCAGAAATAGATACATTGGTGGAATAGGGAATGTTGGAGCTGTCAAAAAGTCCTCGGGCATCCCCAGTACTAATTGTCAAAAAGAAAGATGGCTCCAATAGAGTAGTAATCAATTATTGGAAACTTAACAGCATTATAAGAAAAGATTTGTACCTGCTTCTGTGAATCGATGACACATTATATTGGTTAGGTGGGGCCAAGTATTTCTCTGCTATGGAATTGATATTGGGGTACTGGCAGATTGAGTTACCATCAGAGGAACAAGAAAAGTGCGCTATAATCACCTCAAAAGGATTGTTCCAGCCTACACATATGCCACAGGGTTTGTGCAATGCTCCTGCTACGTTCCGGTGGGCTATGAATAATATTTTGGTGACCTAAAGCTATCTTGCGTTCTTGCCTACCTTGACAATATCAATGTGTTTTCGCGGACGTTCATGGAGCATCTTGGACACCTGGAGCAAGTGTTCCGCCGCCTGGCTGACGCTAATATCAATATTAAACCCCAAAAGTGCCACTTATCAAGGAACAATTGTAATGTCTCGGCTTTATGGTAGACTCCAAAGGGATTAGCCCTCAGCCAGACAAGGTGGAAGCCATGCACAAGATGACTCGGCCAAGCAATAAGCGGAATATCCAGGTGTTCTTAGGGATGATTGGTTACTACCAGCAGTTCATTTCCAACTTCAGTTGTATTGGGGCTCCACTCTTTGAAATGCTTAAGAAAAACGCTGTCTTCAACTGGAAGGATTGATGTCAATACCGTTTCTTGATGTATTACAAACCACGTTAACTAGCGCACCTGTTTTGCAATACCCCAATTTTGAAAAAAAAATTTCATTGTGCAAATGGATGCTTCGCTTTCTGTTGTAGGGTCTGTGTTATCCCAAAAGAACGATGATGGTGTGGAGCACACCATTGCATATTGTAGCCGCAGTTTAACCAGCCCTGAACGGAATTACACTGTGACTGAGCGAGAGTGTTTAGCAGTAATCTATGCATATAAGCAATTCTGGGTCTACCTTCATGGGGTGAAATTCAAAGTGGTAATGGATCATGCCTCCTTGCGCTGGCTACAGAATCTGCGGGAACCTGAAGGGTGGCTCGTGTGATGGGCTTTGAAGCTCCAAGCATATGATTTTGAGACCATGCATTGACTTGGGCGAAGCATCAGAATGCAGACTGTCTTTACCAATTACCCATGGTTGCCATTACAGCAATGTGGCGGACATAATGTACAAAAAGATGATTGTGGGAAAATATCAAGATGAGCCACTGCCCATGATCAAAGTGTTATATGGGCTTAGGCAGGATAACTTCTTGAGCAATGGGGAATTATATAAGCAGATTGGGGAATCAACGCTGAGTTTCACAAAACCCTCTGCCCAGCCTGCAATAATTATGGATGCCCATAAAGCGGTAGGTCATGGAGGGCTGAAATAGATGCTGGAGTTCTTGCAACCCTGCTACTATTGGGAAAGTATGCACTACAATGTGCTCGAGATGGTTGGTTGTTGCCATCAGTGCCAAGTGGAGAAACCATACCACCAGAAGACCACCTACCAGCTAGTTAAGCCTCAGTTTGCATGGCATACAATTTTATTAGACGTGGTGGGGCCACTTCTGACTGGTGCGAACTGCTTAAAATATATAATAGTAACCATCAACCATTTGACAAGATGGGTGGAAGCGAGGGCTATTAAGGATTTGGGGCTGTCACTGCCACCAAATTCATCCTGGAGTGCGTCATACAGCGACATGGTTGTCCACAATTTATCCTAATGGACAATGAAACCAATTTCACTTCACATATATTGGCCAAGTTGAACAAGCTCATGGCAATCCGCGGGGTTTTAACTACCCCCTACCACCATGAATCTAACGGTATGGTGGAATGGGTCAATGGGACCTTAGTAAATATTCTACGCAAGCTTGTAAATGAGCGACAGTCAGACTGGAGCACCCTTTTATCCACCGCTGTCTTCGCGTACAATATCAGCTACCACTCAGCAACTGGTAAGAGTCCATTTCAATTGCTCTATGGATGACATCCCGTGCTGCCTGCATTGCTTTACTCCTGTGTTGAGGATACAGTGGAGTCAAACCCCACCACTATTTATCTACCTTAATGAACACGTTGATCAAGCTCCAAACTGAGGCATATTCTACTAGTCTTGTCAAAAAGATTTGGGATCATGCGGCTGTCCAATGTAGACACCACAGTCTTCCACAGTTTTGGGGTAGGGGAATTGTTCCTGTTTCATGACCAACATGGGTTTGGAAGAAGGAACAAGCTCGCCAGCATATGGAACAGACCATTAGAGATCATTAAGAAAACTGGGGTTGACGCCTACACTATTAAGGAACCTGTGGGGGGACAAATTATTAACCAGGTACACGTGAAGTTCCTCTGACCATACAAACAATAAGAGCATTTTTGTCCAGTCAAGGAGGGGGTAATGTTGCGATTCTGATATGACTGGACAATAATCCTGGGACAGTTAGGGCGGGTTGAAATGAATCCACCAAAATGAGATTAGTTATGATATTTGAGTGCCTCAAGATGAGGCGATATTTGGGATATAATGGATTGATTTTTTGGATTGCCTCAAACAAGGCTATTGGGCAATGTTGACATTTGATAAATACTAATTAAATCGCCTACAATATAGGTGATAGGGAATTAAAGAATAACTAGCTGAAATGAGGAGAATCGGTGGAACCAAATAGCCCAAGCAACAAGTGTGGTATCGTCTGAAGCCACTTTATATTAGTGGGATGGGCGATTAAGAGGGGTTGTTAGTTAATAGATAAAGAGAGCAAGATAGAGAGGATCTGAGGAGCTTATTATATTAAAATAAAGTATTTTAGTGAGAGCAAGTGCCCCATAGTTATTATATTAACATTTATTCTGTTGTTACCAAGGGCCACAATCTTCATATTGTCAGTTCTATTGCTCAGTGAGCTAAATCCTGTGCAAACCCCTTATGGCGTATCTCCAGGATTCCATCAAATTACAACAGTCAATTTACTGCACAAGGAAGTTCCTTTCTTATGGAAAGAATTGCAACAGCAAGCTTTTGATCTTTTGCATTAAGCTTTAGTTAGTGTCCCGATTTTAGCCCATCCTGATTCTTCAAAACCATTTATCTTATTCACAGATGCTAGTGATGTAGCTATTGGGGATATTCTGGCTCAGCTTGATTCCAACTGGGTTGATCATCCCATCGCTTAATATAGTAAAACCCTTTCCAAGGCAGAACGCAATTATAGCGTTACTGAGAGGGAATGTCTCACAGTCCTATCTGCCATCAAGCATTTTTGCCCTTATCTCTACAGCAAACATTTTACTATCATCACGAATCATGCTTCCTTAAAATGGTTACAACAAATGAAAGATCTTGATGCACGCTTAGCTAGATGGGCGGTGAAGCATAAGAATTATGACTTTTCAATTCAACAATGCGCTAGAGCTATAAATCAAAAGTGCTGATGGACTTCCTCAATTGCCTATATTAACTTAATTCAATGCTGAGGATGATCGTATTTATAATCTGATTGACAGACCAGAACTCTGATATCGTGAATCTAATGACGTTATATTGAAGCTACAATCCTTAACCAAAAATACTCAAGTTAAAGAAGGTTCCTTATATAAGAAGTTGGGATCTAAATGGCTGCCTTTTATTCGGCCTTCTGCGAGGACTGAAATTATTATGGAAGCTCATCAAACTGTAGGGCATGGAGCTGTTACTAAGACTTTACAGTGGTTGAAAAATCATTGTTACTGGGATAACATGCTGGAAACTGTACACGATGTGTTGGAGACTTGTCTCACTTGCCACAACAGCGTGGTGGAAATCTGATGTACCAACACAAAATTGTGGGACCTTAAGGAACCTTTTTCCACTATAATATTGATGTGGTGGGCTCTACCTACTGCTACTTTTGGACATCGTTATATTATATTAGCTATAGACCATTTTACCAAATAGATTGAAACTGTCTCTGTTTCCACTGTCACTGCTAAGGCTACTGCGTCCTTTCTTTTTAAGCAAATTTTCACCCAGCATGGTAGCCCAAAAGTTTTATTATCTGATAATGGGACCAACTTTGTATCACAGGTGGTATCTGAGCTTACTAAATTAATAGGTACCTATCAGTAGTTTTCAGCTCCTTATAATCCTTTTACTAATGGTGTGGTCAAATAAGCAAACGGTACCCTTGTAGCCATTCATTGAAAGGTGGCCTCCAACAATCCTAATAGATGGAATCTCTACTTACCTAGTGCGATGTTAGCCTATAGGGTTAGCTATCATCGTGTAATTGGGATGTCTCCCTTCAAAACTCTTTACGGTCAGGATCCTATTTTACCCTCAAGTGTACAACCTATACTTGATGCTTCATCCCCGCAAACTAATTAATTAGCTGTGAGGAGGCTAGCTGATGAAATTATCAGAGTACAATCCTTAGCTTTGATTTCTCTTGCTGTTACAACCTTAAAAGAGGGAACTAGAACCAATGATATTTGACCTACTTTACCTTAATATCAAATTGGGGATCTTGTACTCTTTTGGCATCATAGACCTGGAGGATGGATTCACAAACTTGATACATTTTGGGCTGGTTTTTACCATATTATTTATCATTGGGGTATTGAATACTCCATTTCATCTATTGATAATGGGAATTTTATCAATAGAGTTCATAGTAGGTTTCTTTGTAAGTATGTGCCCCCAGGCAAGAGCTTAAGGGGGTCATTGTTGAAGATTAAACTGCAATGACCAATTCTAATCAAGATTGATGTTTGATATATCAGTCTAATAAGATCTTAAAAACCCCATTGGAGATACTGATTCTCAGTTAGACCGATGATTGACCCTTCAGAGTTATCAGCCTCCTCTGATGGATGAGGCTAAGCAACCTGAAGGGGCTAAGCAACCCAAAGGTGCTAAGCCCTCCTCAAGAAGATTGACCCCATCTAATAAGAACTTTATCAGATCTGACCATCACAAATATAGTAATAATAATAATAAATCAATCCTCTATTAGGAAATATCTTACCTCAGTTGAAGCACAAAGATCCTTACAAAGAATTACCAAATCTACCCCTGAAAATATCCCTCATTTCTAACTAATAAAGTACCACTATTTTTGTCGCATGTAGCTCAATTTTGGTCAATTCATAACAGAGTTCTGTATTCTAATTAGAAATTTATTATTGCAACGAAACATATACCTTCGTTGCCTTGTTTCCATATTCACTAGAGCCACAGTACTGATAATTTTGTAGCCTTCATAGTGCCTGAATAATGCAATTTCTTACAAAATTCCAATTGAGACTGATACCTGAGAGAACGCAATGAGGGGAAGAGGAATTGATATGTTGGTACTTGATAATTGCAATACCCAGATTGGGGAGGGAAGCAGCAGAACAAGAAGATGCAGTCAGCAAATAACCCCAAGTAACCCAATTATGGCACCAGAGCTGGAAGATTAGTTTTTGAGCACTTTCCAACAAGCTTCATCAAGAACGTTGGACATGTGAGCCACCATAGAGTCATGAATAATAGATGGAGGTTTCCAAATCATGCCCCCAATCAAAGCCATAAGAAGGAGGTATAATGCTAAACAACAGAAATGAGGTAGTCATGTAAGGAGCAGATGGCATCCTGAAGGTGGCAAGTGCAAGCACCTTAAATTTGAAAGCAGAATGAATGATGGAATTCAGGGGAGGCATGAAGCTTTGTGTCAGGGTAAAGCCTGACATTAGAGGAATTCCTGAGATTTCAGATACAATTCTTCATATCAAGAGGATTTGTGATGAAGTTAGATCAATTATTTGCATATCAAATAATGATTGCAATGAGTTTCGTTCAGTTGATCACTTAAATTACCCTAATTGCAATGATATTGAGTCAATTAATCGCACCAAAACAAATTTACAATAAGACTGAGACGATTCCTACTGTTTTCAAAATCACATGCAAGGCGCAATCCCATAAGCCCAAAAGAATTATAGTGCTCCATTTAGATAATCAATTAATCTTAGTAAAGTCCAGGAAGTTGGATGGGATATAAAACTAGACTATTCAGATGGTTAGTCTTTGCGGTCAATAAAATATTGTCTAATGCTAAACTTTTTAAAATACATATTTTCATTTAACAGTTCCATATACCGTATATTTAACAAGCTATACAGTCTAACCAATTATTCCATAAAACTATAACCATGGGTGCAGAAACACCTATACCAGAAAAAATCCCTCTTCCATTACTTCCACGTCCAAACATAGCTGGTGTACTAGCTTTTACAGGGATGGGAGTGGTTGAATCAATCCTTCCTTCTTTAGGGCTAAACTGCACAATTGCCCTTGCCATTCTCTACATGGTACGCATTTCCCCTTTGTTATACTGGACCTTTAGCTCAGGGTAGCAGGTTCACGGCTTGCTATGACAAACTGGGATAAAGTAGTATTGGTCCCTGACACTTTATGGTCCAACTTTGAAGAACTTAGCCCGCAAAACAAAGAGCATAGGTTGCATTGTCTTGATCTAAGGTGATTGAGAGATCTGAGAGGTTCAGAGCTATAGAAAGAGCCTTAGTTACTTGGCCTTTTTATTCTGCGTAGGGGAGCTCAAAATGTTCACAATTTCTGATAGCCATTGTGTTGAAAGAACAACTGGTTTATAATACTGGCCAAGTCATAAAGAAATCAGGAAGCAAGTTGGATCTGGTACAAATCAACTGACTAATATCAAATGGAATTTGCTTCAGATTCTTGATGATAATAATACAATTATTAGCAAAAGTAGCTGAATCTAAGAGAGTTTTGAAATCCAATTGGGGAACTGATGAAAGAGGTAGAATTAGCTTCAAGTTCTTTGAGAAAGTTCGCTGCTCAGGTTTCATTGGAATTGGATACTGTTTCTGGTAATTCACCAGAAGGACTATCTACATGTGCTTGATTTGGAGTATTGGTCCTAGGTAGACCATAGAAGAGATTTCATGAGCAGAACAACTCATCAATCGGAAGAGATGGGCATCTTCAACTGGAAGATTATCAATATATTGCTGGTACTGAGGATTAGAATTAAAATATGAGCTTGATGAGAGGGGAGATGTCAAAATTTTTATAATTGTCAACATTATCCAATTTAGTGTTTATTAGCTCTAATTTACTCTAATTGTGGTGCAATTAAATTCTAGTATATAAAATAAGTTTAAAGAAATTTAAAGGATGATCTGATACAAAGAAGTTAATAAGAGAAAATAACAAGATTAAATATAATTGATCATTCTTATTATTCTTTGAGATAGCATTGACGGTAATAACCTCCTGTCAAGGACGAGGAGAGAGATCAGAGAATCAAAGATGATGAACTAAGATCCTGAATATGACAATGGGTTGTATGTCCTGACTGGGGAAAATTGGCTTTCCAGGACTAGCATCATTACAAGTAAATTGACTAGACTGGCATGAAAAGGGTCATGAGGACTGCGCTCTGAGGAGGCAGTAGCAGGGAAGAAAAGGAAGAGAACCACATGCTGAAGGTTGTCCTGAGCAGCGTTGAGTGCATACTGGCTGTGCTTTTCAAGAAACTAAGAATTACTAACCTGGTCTAGGGCATTCTCCTGTCCTAATCCTACTCTTGATAAAATTTAGGCAAGAGGGGGATGTGTTGGGATTATTTCCCACCTTCTAGCTTCATAGGTTATCTGCTGGGTTGCTAGGGACTAAGTCCTCCTAGCAAATGTATCTTATTTGGTTGCCCTCGATTCTGGGTTAATATTGTCCAGGAATTTCTTAGGTAATTCTTCAGGTTCAGGTCTGTCAGGGATCAATCTAGGTGAATGCTTAAGATCTCATTCAACAGAGTTACTGACAAAATTGGGCCATCTGATAGCTGATCATTAAGTAACTATCAGGTGTACTGATTGAGATTGGTCAGGTTTATCACTGGCTGTGTGAAAATTTTACTACTATTATGAGGTGAGTGATGCCGCCTCAACTAGCAAATCAATCAGTTGGTTCGTGACCTGCCTTAATGGGTAAAGAGTCACATTACCTAAGCAGGTCGCTATCCAAATGTGGTTGGTTTGCTGTGATCAAGTGTGAAACGTTAGGGACACGTTTTCTGGCTCTTTCCATTTCAGATCTTGAGGATGTCTGATGGAGGAAGCCCTAACATGATGAAGAAGACCATCACTGGTAGAGATGGCATAGGGAAGTAAAATGGCAACTGCTTCCATTTCATGGCTAAGGCGCCAACCAAGGAGTTGGGTACTGAATTCCCTTTATAAATTACCTAGCATTTCATAATGATAAAAAAGATTCTTTATATTGAAAAATAAGTTTTATTAACCTTCAGTTAATTACTATTGTGGTATACAATAATTGTGGACTCTTTTGCGTGTAAAAAAGAGAGTCATAAAATTAACCAGATGGATTCCTCCAATGATTTAAGCGGATTTGGGATGAAATAGGCCTCTTCTTGAGGAATGACTTAATGACTGGATTTTGTGGGTGTTGGTACAAACAATAGGTAGTTGCTATCTCAAATTGGGTTGAGAAGACTAAGTTTTCCGCCAAGATTGGAAGTTGGGATTTAGTGGGGAAATTGATGGCCTCAAATTAGTAAAATGATCACCACCAACTAATAGCTGAATTTGATCCATTCATATTAATTATAAAATGCTGGCAGAAGCTTATGAGTATGAGTTTAAACATGCCATAGTTGATTCCAGTGTCTAATATAATAATTGACAATCGCCTGAAAAAGATTATACCCTACATTTGACTATGAAGAGTTAAAATGTGCCATTGGTGAGAAGCTGAGATATTCTGATTTAATCATGCAATCAAAGAGGTTTCTGGCGTATAATTACTAAGAAACTTGAAGGCCAAATACCAATATAATATTTATCTATAGTAATCATTTATATGGCTCACTGGCGCTTTAAGTCCAAGGGCGAGCTGAAGCTAATTTGACATTGTGAAGGATGAGGAAAAAGTTTCACCACCAGGGAAGTGAGAAGCGCATCTGTAGAGAGAGTTTGTGGTTGGCTGGAAGGTCCAGCAGAAAGCTGATAGGTCAGCGAGGGGTGCAGTAGCCATTGTACATATATTTACCTGGTGCTTCCCTTTAAATAAACATCTTCCTTTCCTATTCTCTTTTGTGATAAAAGTTTACATTTATTTTGTTAGTTGAATTTTAGGCTGGGGGATCCCCAAATGGCGCATAGGACATGTCAAGGGGTCAGTTGGTGCTGCTGGCCACATCACCTAAGGCAAAACAGCAAGGATCAGCCAGGTTTCATATTGGTTAGCCTGCTGACCATCAGAACCCATTGTCACTGGAAAAGCTATTTTTTTACAGAGTAAGGATTGGATATCTTTAGAAGAGAAGCAGACTTTAGATATGAATCTCTGCAGACTCAGCATGATGAGAATAAAGGCTAAGAACCTGAATATGAGAGGGAATTTTGTTCATCCAGAATAGGGAAGAAGTTACTTTAGTTAACATAATCAATATTTCGTGGATTTTTACAGGTCTAGCATTGGACCATATCAGGTTTATCTATTCAACTATGGATATTTGTTGTCATTTTATTATTTCTCACATATCAATTACTATCAAGTAACGCGAATCATGCACATACCAAACCTTACAGTTACCTTCTGGGAACTATCAGTCGATCCAGTTCCTAACATTTGAGGTCAATAGTCTCTAATTTTAACAAAGATGCAGTAAACTTGAGATGCAAAAATAGAAGCATGGATTTTATTACGTGCCTCCTTAATTTTCCTAGATGCAGGTGAAGCGAATCTTCTGGATGATCATGTGAATTTGGACCTCAGGTTAAGATTTCAACGCAAAGATGACTGCATTTATGGCATCATCTAAAATAATGTGGTTAGTGGTTACCAGGGGCTGTGCTTGGGCATATAATTGTTGGTAAACACCATCAGCTTTCTCCTTTGTTCATATGAAAGCCCGTGAACGTCTTCTCTTGGGTAGATAAGGTTTAAATGCTTCCAAATTCCTTTATTATAACAGTAAGGACTTGTCCACATGTGTGGTATTCCTTTAGATTGGAAACCATAATCTCCTAAGTGATACTATTCATACAGGGGTGGATATTTTTCCCACTCTTTCAGTCAGTCGCCATTTCCATGGAACTCTAATAAGCATATAGGAAGGAGGCAATGTTTTCCTGTCCTGGGGTATAATTCTCCTTGAAACTATGCTAAAAGTTAGTCATGATATAAATGTAAAGAGTATTGACATCAGTATTTGGTGCAGTTTCAGAAACCTCAGTTTTCTCATAGTCACAAGGGTCCTGTTGATCTAGTCCCCAACCAAACCCTTGAGGTCCTCTTTTATTTCATCACATTTATAGTTCAGAGAGGTATGGAGGCTTTATAAGCAACTTGCTCCTTTAGCACTTGGATCTTGGTGCGTTGGAGGTGCAGCTGGTATTTAAAGCTACAAAATCTTGTTTCAAACACTTTACAAGTTTGTAAAAGCTGGGTTATGTGATTGTGGGTGAGCTTGATGAAAGCATTGATTTTATCCATCTCATCTGACAAAATTTTGATTGATACTATAGGGTCAAGAGGACTCCATTTACAAAATCTTGTACCCCTGAACCACATTATGTATTGGATCCTGTAAGACAGTGAGGGCTGTTAAAATTTCCTTTTTCCAAGAATTGTCAGGGTCGCCAGGAGTAAGCACCTCTGGACCAGAAGGCCCTTGGGCCTTTGGGACCTTCATTAACAGAGGCTAGATTATGGGATTCAAACTCCTAATAATGCATCTGGAGGTCTTACATGTGGTCTTTTATCTGTTTGAGGTGCTAGTTACAGGAGGCCTCAAGGAGATTAACATTTTGACTAAGCTGGTCCTTGAGGAAACATGAGATTCATCTATTCAAAATGGCCAGTTGATTCTAAGATTTGTTAGTTAGGTGAAAGTTAACGAAAATAGCTTTCCAATTGTCATGAATGAAAGAGGAGGTCACATTACAAAAGTTGATAATAATCAAGTTTAGGTTTTGAGTAAGCCCTAGTTGTCATGATATTTCATGGTGATACAACACAACTAATTGTAGGAGTTGATGTATGGACAGATATAACAAGCTTCAGAGATGAAATTTTATACCCAAGCCAATTCTCCTGATGGTAATGGAGCCAAGTATTCTAAATTTCGCAGTGTGAAAAGCACTGAAGAAGAACAGGAGTGACTGGTTGATCCTTCACAGAGTAGATGCCGTGAAATACATATTATTTAAGTTGATTTAGGTTCTCATGTTGGAGTTGATACTGGACATTGTTAATGGAATTCAGGTTAAACTGGAAGGTGGCCTGAAGTTCTAGGAGCTTAGGATAATTATGAGATACTTCTTAGTGAGAGGTATTAATCCAGCAAGTTAATTCTTCCCCAACTTATCAGCAGTTTAGTTTTCTTATATTGCTAATGTTCTCCTTATTTGAGATATACATTTTCACTTGGAAAGATCAGAGACCCACGTATTGAGCACCACTTATCTTATCATAACAGTTCTCTTGACCTTCCAGAGTTTAAAATGAGCTTAAAGGTGTAAACTAGTGGAAAGGTAGATAAAATGAAAATGGGGCAAAAACTACTTTATTGAGTTAAAAAGTGGCAATAATATAGTACTTGTGGGGATGTGGTGCATAGGAGACCTTTGTGTCCCTGTATGATCAGGATCTTTCACTACCTTCTAGATCAACCACCTGTCAGTGCCATCATTGTTCTGCATCAACATTGTGACTGCAATGGTAGGGGCCATGCCTGTTGAGGTTCAAAAAGCAGGGATGAAATTCCTGAAGGCATCTCCATTGATACTTATGCACATGATGCTCCCTTATTGAGACTTTCATCAGTGTCCTCAGGGACAGGCTTATTGTCATATCTCAAGATTCAACTGTTTGTGGCCCAATTTGAGAGAAGAAGTTTTGATTCATTTATTGTATCAAATCCTGACAGTGGGATAGCAGCATCAGGAATTAATAGTTTTCAAAGATTATGGCATCAATTGATAATACTTTGATATTCATTTCAACGCTGGTTGGAGTTTCATTCTGAGTTAATGTTAGCCTTGGCTAAGAATTAAGCTCATCATTAACCTTGGGGTTGATTCAAAGATTAGATCTTTCTCGCCCAGGTTTATGGTCTCTAATGCTGTCAGATATTTGTTCTTGCCACTGAAAAATAAGAATGTGGTAGGCCAAATTCAGCTGAAACGGGGTAAATGTCAGCTTTTTGCAACTCTCCAATACCCATAAAAACGATTTATATAATAATGTCGAGGAGAAAGGCCAAAAGACCCTGGCTGATTCTTGGTGGAACCCCATTAATTAGGGCAACATGAGTTTGAAACCCGTACGGGCACATTTAATAAAAACTAATGATCAGATTTCACCAATCTCACCATGGCCTCCGGGGAAACTAGTGGAAGGTGCTCCCCCAACCAGCACTGATTCCTTCACACCTGCGCGGGGGCCACCCCTTTTGTAGGCGTGGTGGCAGGCCCCCAAAATGAGAAATGTTTCTCAAGTGGTGATTGATTGGGGTACATAAAAACCCTGCCACATGGGTATATTTTACCCCAAAACCCCAACGTCCATTTCCCAAAATTTACCTAACTTTCCTCCACGATCTGATATGATTGACCCCCATATCACCTAAATTGGAAAGCTCCAAAGCTATTCCAAACCTATCCCCAAATCCCTCTGATCTTCAAAGGTAATATAAATATTAATCATTGAAAGTTGTGGAGGAATCATCTCTCTTTTATTCCCGCGCGGCGCCAATAAACCTAAAAACCCTTATTTTACTAAGTTTATCAGTTTACACAGTTTATTTTTGTGATATAAATTCCCCTATTTTGGATTTCAGGGAGGTAAGCACCTAGCGGGCATCAAAGAAATCCCAAAATCCAACAAGTGGTGCTCACTACAGGGGGTACCTGTATACCACCAAAATGAGTACAAATCCAGAACCCAGGCTAGCTGCATTAGAAATACAACTATCCAGTGCTTTATCTCGCCTCAAAAAACTTGAGCAGCACTCTTCAAAAATCCCTATTATATGAAAACCTCCTTTCCGAGACAAGTTCATTCCTGGTGAGGCCAGTATTACCTCATTTCTCTATGTTTATGAATCTGTCATGGAAGGAGCGACTGACCACCAAAAATCAGGTATATTTTTCCCTGTTTGAATCGAATGGCTCAAGAGATCATGGTTCCTCACGTGACCACTCTTACCACCTGGGCGGAAGTAAAACAGGCGCTTATAGATGAGTTTGGTTCAAAGCAGAGCTTACAACGGCAAAAGCAGGCCTTCATGTGCCTTAGTCTTCAAGAGGGTGAATTAATCCCCTCATTTGTTGAGCGTTTCTATAGCAAAGCTCAACCTTTGTTGTTGGCTAAACTGCTTCCTCTAGATGATGCTATTGCAGCTATCATGGCTATCTTGGCAACTTACCCCTCTTTAGCAGCGCATATCTCTACATTCAAGCATACCTTTCAAACTGTACGTGATATCAAAGAGGCACTTCTTGCAGTAGCTGACATCTATGAGCCTGAACTTTTTCAAGACGTGCAAAAGTGGGACGCAACTTCAGCCTCATCAATGGCTGTATCCCAACGAAACCTAGCTGTGGAAGGGCTGCCACGATCTAACACTTCTCCACCGTGTGAGGATAATCAGAAATTATTGGCAGTTAAATGCCAGCGCTTCCCCCCAGCTTCAGGTTCAAAAGCTCATTTTAAAAAGGCAATTATCTCTTTGCCTGGTCCCTCTCTTGCCGAGCAGTCTACTATTATGAATAACGCATCACACCGCCTAAGTCACTGCTTAAATCCCCCTCAGCCTCAACTCAGGCCGTTTCTAGTCCAAAACCTGCTGAGATGGGGCCTTCCAAGCCGATCCCTCCTAAGGCAACTGTTAAAGCCATTACACTTCCACCGTATTCCCCAAAAGTTGGTACAGCCATGATGCTCCCATCAAAAGATAAAAGGATAGATGAAAGTGATAAAGCCCTTTCATGTGAGGAAAGTAAGCCAGTTTCTACGCCCCCAATTAGTAAATCGTTGAGGTGCATTGACAATCCCTCTGATGACGAGTCTGAGGGGGTGATGAAGATGCAGGCTATTATGTTTTGGGAGCGCCAATGGAAGTGCAAGTTCCGGATAGATTGGGGCCAGAAAGAATTTATATACTTATCATACCAAGATGAACCTACCCTCAACAGTTGCTAAGATTTTCAGAGGTGATTGATACCTCTAATGATGCAGACCAGCTTATTGAGACAGTTATACAATCCACCCAGCAGGTGCATACCCTCCAATATATAAAATACAACTACCCTGAGATGGCTAAACGCCTTTCTTCCACACTCCGCTTGAAGGAGGTCCTTGCCCTCCCCCTACTTTTGGTACCATCATAACCAAGGTAAAGGTTGTTATATATAAAGTGCGCGTTCTAGCCGTCCTTGATACTGGTGCTCCAGTGAATGTGGTATTGTCAAAGCTCATTAAGAAAATTAAGTTAACACCAGATCTGGACTATTCTCAAGAGTATGGAACTGCTGGGCCTAACAATACTCGAGCTATTTGAGCCTACTCTTCTCTACCCATAAGAATTGGGAAGCTCTTATTTGCTGCGCCTGCGGTGGCTTTGGAAAACAATGCCTATGATCTTCTCCTTGGTACTCAATTCATTATTGAGTATGAGGGAATCATTAATATGAAACAGGGATTTCTATCCCTACTAATTTATGAGGCTCCCCTAGTCTTTATAAATGATGAGCCTAAGAAGAAGGAATATACATGTGTAGTGAAGTACCCTTCTTCCGCCCTCACCCTTTTTTATTCCACATCAGGTCAAAACAAAAAAAACTGCCTGACTCTGTGGATTGGTTAGAGGGTATACCATTGTATGCGTCAGAAGAGGTAGTTGTCAGAGCGGGTGAACAAAAGGTTTTAGACACCAAAATTACTATGCAAATCCCCTGCAACAGCCTTCTGCGCTTAACAAGCGTTGATGGAATAAGCTTTTTGGAACTTTGGGTGTTGCCAGGTATCTTAGACCCTGCCTACCAACGACCTATTAATCTTCTGCTGGGGAACATCACCAACAAGGATATGGTTGTAAAGAAGCATCAGGAGATTGGAAAAGCCCTGTTACTTCCAATTGATGACAACCATCAAGTCTATTATATTAGGTCTATGCTAGATATGGGACTACCCACTGACCAAATGATCTGCGCTTTGCCCAACGTGCAGATTTCTGATAAAGAAACTCCCTCTGAGCTTATAAAAGTCCATTCTTTAATGGAGTCCTATAGTGACATATTCTCCAAATTTGATATTACTATGGGCATATTAAGGGCTGGTGACAAACCATTGATGGTGGGGATGTCAAGCCTATTCAATCCAAGCCTTATTGTAAATCAAAAGTTGAGGAGCTCCAGATGAAAACGGAGCTTAAACAGTTACTGGACGCTGGGCTACTAGTGCCTTCTCAAAGTCCCTGGTCATCTCCTCTTTTGCTCATAAAAAAGAAATATAGTGGCCATTAAGTAGTTATGGACTATCGTAAGCTGAATAACCTCACCATGAAGGACAACTACCCCATCCCCCAAATTGATGATGCTCTAGCCCAACTCTCTGTGTCTAAATTCTTTTCCTCATGGACTTGGCTAGCGGATACTGGAAAATGGACCTCTCTCCACAAGACCAGGAAAAATGTGCACTTATCTGCAGTGAGGGTCTTTTCCAACCTACTCAATTACCACAAGGGTTGTGCAATGCACCCACATCTTTCCAGCGAGCCATGGACCACATTTTTAGGACCTGAAGCTCAGTTGAGTCATTGTATGTTTAGATGATATTACTGTTTTTTCTCGAACCTTTAATGAGCATCTTTCTCATTTAAAAGAAGTTTTCCAATGGTTGCGGGCCTCTAACCTTAAGCTTAAACCCTCCAAATGTAATTTCTTCCAAAAGAAGTTGGACTTCCTGGGGCACGCCATCTCGTCTGATGGGATTCAGCTTCTCCAGTATAAAATTGAGGCGATATCAAATATGCCTGCTCCCAAAACCCTCCATAGTATTCAGGTGTTTTTGGGTATGATGGGGTACTACCATCAATTCATCCCCAAATTTGCTAAGCTCAGTGAACCCCTATACAACTATTAACTAAAAACACCCTTTTTCAGTGGAGAGTAGAACAACAAGCCTCTTTTGAAACGCTAAAGAAACTGTTGCAGCAACGGCATATCCTGGCACCCTGATTATAGTAAACCCTTTATGCTGTTTACCGATGCTTCTAACTATGCATTTGGAGCTATCCTGGCTCAACTGGATGAGCATGGGGTTGATCATCCCGTTTCATATTTTAGCAAAATGCTCTCTAAAGCTGAACGCAACTATAGTGTCACTGAGAAGGAATGCCTAGCCGTGTTGCTTGCTGTTAAACATTACCGCCCTTTTTTATATGGGACCTCATTTCAAGTGGTCACTGATCATGCCTCTTTAAAATGGTTGCAAAATATGAAGGATCTCACTGGGCAGCTAGCACGCTGGGCTTTAAATATCCAGCCTTATGATATGACCATTGTACACTGAGCTGGGACAAGTCACATGAATGTTGATGGGTAGAATCGGCTGCCCATCCTTCATTTATATAATAGTGAAGCGGAGCGATTACATGATCTTCTAATGACCCCTGATGCTTGGGAGGATGAGGATGAACCAGTTCAGAAGATGCTAGCTCGCCATTACCATAACACGAAGGTGGATAATGGGCATCTGTATAAGAAAGTGGGGGTGAAGTGGTTACCCTACCTCTGACCTTCATAGCGAGTACCTGTCATTATGGAGTCTCATACCCTCCTAGGTCATAGTGGAGTGCGGAAAACCTATGAGTGGATAAAAAGAACGTTACTATTGGGAGGGAATCATGGAGACCATCATTGAAGACTTAGTGCCTGTTTAACATGCAAGAAGCAGTCTAACTTCAAAACAAAGTATCAATATCAGCCTACCACCCCTCAACAGCCTTTCCACACAATAAGTCTTAATGTGGTTGGTCCTCTTCCCCAAACTACAGGTGTAAATCAATTTATATTGGTTAGTATTGATCACTTTACCAAATGGGTTGAGGCAGTGGCTATCCCAGCTCAGAAGGCTAAAGCCACAGACACTTTCCTTCACCAGTACATCTTTACCCAACATGGTTACTGTGAATTTTTGAGGATTATCTCGCTTATTAAATGTATTCCTGTTTCGCTAGTTGGGAAGAGTTTTGGCCAATAAATCCTCGAATATGCTATGTGTCTTACAGTATTTCCTAACCATTTGGAAGCTCACAAAGCTAAACATCAATATCTGACTCTCTTGGTCTCTTCATGGGTAATTTTCCCTCTCTAATTGGGAACTCTACAGACACAGGTAATTATGACAAGCTCCCCTGTATGCTTGTCTACACTCTTAATATGAAGATCAAATTAAGATAAGAAGATATAAGATGAATTGGGACCATCTAGTACTAAAAAAAAAAGATATAAGATGAAAATATGAAGATATGGAAAGATGATGATTTTATTTTAGGGCTAGGCGCTGGTATTTTATACCTCTAGGACATCTTCTGGCCATACTCATCTATTAGATGAGTTAATTAAAGCCATCCCAATCCGCTATGGATTATGGCAGTGGTTATTAAAATATCTCCCAAGTTAATTTGTCCCTTGAATATACTTAATTACAATTGCTTTAGCCCGATTTAAGGCATTACTACTCTCATAATTGGGAAGATTTTAGGCATAATATTAGCACCTCATTGGTGTATATTTGCCTTTCATTCAGCCCAATTACATTTCATCATACAGCTGACAAAATACAATAAGTGGGGGAAAAGAATATAGAGAATTTGAATAATGACGCACCCCTAATCAGGATATCAGCAGGCCTCTCAATAATACTAGGTACTCCCTATTCAGGCCATCCATGTGCAAGTACTATCATTTCTTCATACAGATGACAAAGTACAACAATTAATAAAAAGGAATATATGGATTTAAATAATGATGCACCCTTAATCAGGACGTCAACAACCCTCTCAATAGTACTTGGTACTCCCTAATCAGGAAAGCCATATGTAAGTACTATTGTGCTGATTACGGTGATCAACATACATAAAAATAATTATTCATTAATCATATTTGCATTAAAGTCATAAATGCAATTAAGTTTGTGCCATAGATTCACTTGGTTCACCCAAGTGGTTTCCATATTCAGCCATAAAGTAATAATATCATAGCTATTATTAGCTACAAAAATTAGGACGATTTAAGTGCAATTGAGGTGGTTTTGGAATAAAATTATGTATTCAGATAAATCGGGAAAGATCAAAGGATCCATCTATGGGATTAATCTATTAGCATTGATGGTTTTCTCGAAGGGTTTATTTTTGAGTTAACCATAAAAATCTAACAGTTGCTCTCAAGTTTTGCTCTGTGACAATGGTAATAACTTCACCTCCTGTGTGGTGAAAATTCTCGCAATGTCTATGGTCACCCAACAGCTCTTTTCTGCCCCCTACAACCCTTCAATCAATGGTACAGTGGAAAAGGCAAATGGGACACTGGTTTCTATCTTACAGAAAAAGGCTACCTCAGATCCCATCCACTGGGATCTGTACTTACCCAGTGCCCTCATGGCCTACCACATCAGCTATCATCATATCCTTAAAATGTCACCTTTCCGAGTATTGTATGGATGAGAACCTGGGGTTCCAGCCCTACTCGCTAAAGATATATTCACTGATATAGCTGATCCTGAGCAAACTATGAAGAAGTTAGCCCAGCATATCATACAGTTGCAATCTGAGGCAATGACAAACTTAGCAAAGACAGTTACCAAAGAGGGACAGGCTGCAAATGAGCTTTGGGCCCCTCTTCCCTCTTTCCAAGTGTCTGACTTAGTGCTTTATTATTATAATTGTATTACCCCCAGAATAGAGAAACTTGGGTCCATCTGAGAAGGGCCATTCTCAATTACATATAAGTGAGGGGATGAGTATTCAATCAAATCCCTCGCTTCCAGAGTTACTATAAATTGGGTCCATGGATGCTTTCTACGGCCTTATTTGCCTCCCAACATTCTTGAGGGGGGCAATGTCAGATATTTGGCCTTGCCACTGAAAAATAAGAATGTGGTAGGCCAAATTCAGCTGAAACGGGGAAATGTCAGCTTTTTGCAATTCTCCAATACCCATAAAAACGATTTATATAATAATGTCGATGAGAAAGGCCAAAAGACCCTGGCTGATTCTTGGTGGAACCCCATTAATTGGGGCAACATGAGTTTGAAACCCATATGAGCACATTTAATAAAAACTAATGATCAGATTTCACCAATCTCACCATGGCCTCCGGGGAAACTAGTGGAAGGTGCTCCCCCAACCAGCACTGAGTCCTTCACACCTGCGCGGGGGCCACCCCCTTTTGTAGGCGTGGTGGCAGGCCCCCAAAATGAAAAATATTTCTCAAGTGGTGATTGGTTGGGGTACATAAAAACCCTGCCACATGGATATATTCTACCCCAAAACCCCAACGTCCATTTCCCAAAATTTACCTAACTTTCCTCCACGATCTGATAGGATTGACCCCCATATTACCTAAATTGGAAAGCTCCAAAGCTATTCCAAACCTATCCCCAAATCCCTCTGATCTTCAAAGGTAATATAAATATTAATCATTGAAAGTTGTGGAGGAATCATCTCTCTTTTATTCCCGCGCGGCGCCAATAAACCTAAAAACCCTTATTTTACTAAGTTTATCAGTTTACACAGTTATTTATTTTGTGGTATAAATTCCCCTATTGTTGGATTTCAGGGAGGCAAGCACCTAGCGAGCATCAAAGAATCCCAAAATCCAACAATTGCTTTTAATTTTGTAGAATTTATGCTTACAAGGTCATGAGGTTGTCTGAAGAGCAGAATAAATTCTAATTGGTATAATGTTGGTTATTTTATATGTACTAGTTGAGACGCCAATCTAATGGAAAGCGGATTTTAATTAATATAATTTGTTACACAAAGAATTCATTAGCTGGCATAATTTTTTGAGAATAAAACTATTTCTGAAATGATGAAACCAGAAAAGCTCTAAATTTTCACGTTGATTGATTTTCATTCTGAGACCTCTTTGCCAAGTTAGGAACTGAGGAAGATTGAAGCAAATCCACTTAAGGTTAAATTGATCATTATCAAGATGCTGCCTCGCCAGTGCCATATAAAAAATATTTAATGAATGTATTCAATTGCTCATAAATTGACAAATACCATATAATATAGCCTTTTGTGAACCAACCGCCACTGATGCAGCCTCAAGCAGTTCATAACCTACATACCCCTGTTCCCCAATATATTTCTCGTGATAATTATACACTAGTATGATCATAATATTAATATTTTAGCCACTCTATCTAAGGGTTGACTTTGTATTCTAATAAAAGATCCTCCTTTACCTACTTTTTTCTGTGTTCTAAGAGTTGTAGTGACGCTTGACATTTAAGAGTGGGTTAAAAGGTCCCCAAGGTTAGGTGCTGGGTAACTGCACCTAGGAGTGATCAGCACTACCAACTCCTAACCTGGATCTACATAATACCCCCCAGGGATTTTCCCAGTCAGAGGTTCTAGCGATGGAAAAGAAATTAACCAGAAGATGGAGAAGCAAGGGGTCAGGTCTTCCATGAAGGGGGAAGAGAACTCTTGGTGCACACCAAGATGGGTTAATCTGCCAAGGTGAAGTTGATGGTTTGCTAGATTGGGGAGTTGCCTGTGGACCTGTAGTAGAAGGTGCGCCAATGAAGGTGAAAGAGCATGGGCCAGCAGTCTTCATACTAATTAGCTTAGCACACTAGTAGAGTCAAATATAGAAAATCAAAATTTGCAACAACAGGTAAATCAAAATTTCTGGCCACAACAGGGTGGTTGAGAGCCGCAAGCTATCATGAATACAAGGTCACTTTGGAGGATATCTTTGTAGCTGATATCAAGCAAGAACTTTGGTGAGATCTGATATGACTGGATGATAAGCCCTGAAGAGCTATGACGGATTGTCAAGAATCCGCTAACTAGGATGATATATTATGAGTATTTGAGCGCCTTGAAATGAGGCGATATTGGGATATATTGGACAATTATTAGATATCCTAAAAATAAGTTAATAAGGCAATGTCAACATTTGATAATAATTTAGATCACCTCAAACTAAGGCAATAGATAATTTAAGAATACATCTCAAAACTAATGCAAATATGGCAGAACAGAGTAGTCTAAGCTAAGGGAACGTTACCATCCAAAGTTTCTGATACATAAGCGAGATGGCGATTGAAAGGGGGAAGTTATTAATAGTTTAGAGATACCAGAACAGCGAAGAACCGCTATATCTATTATATAAATAAAAGTGTTGTTGGGGAAATTTCTCAATATTTTATTATACTTTCATTTGTGATTAGAGGACCAATGATCCTCACATCATCTGTCTGTGGTTCAATGGGTTTGACCTGTGTGACCCTTATGGCATATCCCAACGATATTGCCCAAAATTATAACAGTGTGCTCACTACAGGGGATCCACTGATCAATCACTAAAAATTAAAAATCTCCAGTCTCTGGCCATGTCTCATCAGGCCTTCTTTTCCAGGGAATCTTCAAAAGCACTGCACCAGATAATTATGAGGAATTCAAACTCTAGATGCGGTGCTTAAAAGAAAATGAACTTCTTTAAGAGCGGAATGAGTTTATGTACCAGGTTGACAGCATGTTTACCCAAATGCAAATCTGGGACAACAAAACAAGCAGCTCACTAGTTGCTTAGTTGACACTAAAAAATGACTACATTGCACAGAGCGGGAAATTGAATGGTATCTCAAAGCCCTCTCATTGGGAAGAGGAAGAACTACAGGGAGATGCCTGGAGAGAACTATACGACGAGAATTATGATGCTGGCAGGAGTTACTACACCCATGAAGGCAGCTCTGGATATGGTTATGGATTTAAGAGCCAATTCCCTCAAGTGATGGAAGTACTGCTCACTGCAGAGGCCCACATTAAATCTGAAGCAGTGTAAATCCCAACCTCCGCTGGACCAGCTCCTTTATTGACAGACTGCTTATGAGTCTTGTCCCTTTCCTCAGTACGTCCCAAAAAGTCACGTCTATGAGAGGGATGAGGAGGTCTATATAAAGAAGCTGCCTCTGTGCGATTGCAATGGGAATATTAACAACTTGTTAAACGTTTTGAGTTTGCAGTGGAAGGCGCCTTGGATTGGCATAAAGCTAAACTGCTAATATCTGCCTTGGATGTCAGGAGTGCTTATCAAGTCACCTGCTACCTTCCAAGAAGCTCCTTTAACAACCAAGAAGTGAAGGATACTGTGCTGGAACTGTTTAAGGTACCTCAAAAACGTCGCAGCAAAAGGTAAAGTTCTTGTTTATTGGGTTCCATCATAATGAGACCCTCACAGAGTTTGTTGACTGATTTAAAGCGGATGATCATGTGCTGATTAGGGCAGGCGTTTTAGTTGAAGCAGACGTGTGCATCATAATAACATCTGTGGCAAAGTTATACTGTGAGATTTACAGTGTCATTTCTCTAATTTTGAATGACAACGTTCCCATGCTCAAAATTGATCAGTTCATGCGCCATATATCCACTAACTTTCCTCCGCCCAATACAGAGCAGAAACATTGTCAAATGGATAATTATCCGTTCTGATCCATTTGAATAATAATTCACATTAATTAAATATCACTTTTATCCTGATTTCACTTAATTCCCCTAGAATATTCTAGGCACTGAAATATCCCTAGAAGCAGGTATATATACCTGCAGTCCTTATCACAATAAATCATCAGATTTTAAAGGTTAACTTCCTGTTGTGTTTTTTACCTTTCATTTTAAGAAATATCCTTTAGTGGGCGTTTCAAGTTATAAGCACCCAGGATGAATGATGACGACTTCCAAAGAGATAATCCTGAAAGCCCTGAGAATTATGCTCCACCACCTGCCACCTGTCAGGAAATAAACCAAAATACCTTAGTTTTCTGACAAATTGGTGATCTTTCCAGGGAACCTGCGAATGCCTTCCAAGGCCAGGCTGCTACCCTGACGTTAATGAAACTCTACACCAGGCAAACCCTAGAGAAATTTTGAAAATGGTCCAATAGATGAATGGTTGGAAGCGTATAACTCTTGAGGAGATGACTATGATGTGAGTGACTGCCAATGACTCCATGAGGTACCCAGCCTTCTAACAGGCGTGTCAAGGCGGTGGCATAGTGCCAAACTCTGATTCGACACCTTGGGTGAATGGCAGGAGTGTGCTATGCCAAGTTTCGGGTATCTACCACACAACTATGAGAGAAGTTCTGGCGCATGCGCCTGAAGGATTATGATAACCTCAACCATTTCCTGGATAAATTTGAGGACCTACTTGGACAATGGCACCAGTCTGGCAACTGACGCTGTGATGATATGGACCAGCAGTTACTGGAATGATTCATTAATGCCTTAGAACCATACCTAAATGCTGTCCTGGTTTTTAACCTTCATGTGCCGACCATTCCATTGAAGTCTGCCGCCAATATGCTCGTCTAGCCAGCCATCAATCTAAAAAATCAAATACCAGAAGGCTGGATCTAGAGGAGGAAGAACTTGAGGGTGAGGCTACCATAAATTTCCAACATATCAACCCACACTCTGAGTTTACCAAACAGATGAATGACCTTTCAGAGCAAGTACAACAGCTCACTATGCTTGTACAAGGATAACCCCCACAAAACAACCTTCGCTGCCACAATTGTAACGAGCCTGGACATCATTTTAGACAGTGCCAAAACCCCTGCTGGCGGTGCAAAGTAGTTCATTTCGATGGAAGGTGTCCTGAAAGAGCTAATTAAAGAAATCATGATGCACATCCAGCTCCTGGGAAAGCAAATTTCGCTCAGTCTGTACCCCATCAATACCCTAATCTGCCATCAATGCCTTAAGGGGGAGCGCCAGTGGGACCCTATTCTCCGTACTCCTATTCTTATACAACCCAACCATCAAATGAATACTATGGGATAGGGACAATGCCTTACCAGCACCCCTAGGTTGGGCCACCATCAGAACAGCCTCGGCCCCCCTCCAACAGATTGAGTACTCATCAGCATAGCCTGAAACAGAACAAGCCCAACAACTCCTTCTGGCAGAAATCTATGCTGCTGAAAAACGGAAGCAAGAAGAATTAGCCAGCCACAATAAATATGACCTAACTAAAAAATGAGAATTGATAATATTTTGAACCTAAAGCAGAAAGAACCTAATGAGCCACATGGAGTACCTATGGAAGAATATTTTGAACCCAGAGGAAAACAAGATGATACCTCTCTCCAATTACATGAAATTGCCAAGCAGGCTATGGAAAACCTGCAGCCTCAACACTACCCAAGTAATACAGTGGTTGTCCCTACGGAAATCCATCTAGTAGTGAAGAAAATAACGGCCACAAAATTCTGAGTTCCACAACAATCTATGGTACCAGTTCCCAGCCCAGTGTCATACCGACCAAAAGGGGTCTCAGCTACCAAGATTTTTGAAGAAACAATTATTCTAGTACCCCTTGGGGACCTGTGCTAGTCCAGCCCAGCACTACGACAAGACCTTCATTAAGCCATTGAGCTAACTCATCTTCAAAATGGAGGCCCAAAGCAGGAGTCTCTACTTAAAAATACAGGAACACCCCACACCATGGGTTCCCTCTTTGGATACTCAGTGCCCATCCTCCTTGATACAGGTTCTCCAGAAAATATTGTACCAAAGATGTTCCTTCTGGACATTGAATAGGAGGACATCCTTCAGAGTGACATGGTCTTCCTGATGGCTGGTGGAACTCAAAAATCTTGTTGTGGTCAAGTATTTGACCTTCCTGTGGAAATAGCTGTCAAAATCCGCTATATTGAAGCAGTAGTTTTTGATCACAACCACTTCCAGTTGTTGCTTTACTGCCAGGCCCTGAAGGAGTTTGGAATACATGCTAACTTTAAACCGGACCAATGGTTTATGCAGACAGAAAAATGAATGAAGCCTCTGACTGTTACATATTCCAACCCAGAAAGGTCATCAGATACCCCAGTGCAACTGTCTACCTACTGGTGTGATGAGTTAACAGAAAAAATAATGCTTAACCCATCTGGAGGATCAGAAAAAGTCAGATCTATCACAACTAATCAAAAATTTGAGACACTTTTCTGGCATGATGGCGATGATGTTCCCCTCTCAACCTTGGGTTCTCACCAGATTGATGTCGGTGATGCTAAACCTATTGCCAGATGACCCTATGCCTGCCACAAGCATGAGAAAAATTTGTTGAAGCAGAAATCAAGAAAGGTCTAGCCAGTGGCCTCATTCGCCCCTCTCAATCACCGTGGTCATTTCCTGTCATAGTTGTCCCAAAAAAGAATGGAAAACTACGCTTGTGTGTTGACTACATCCCTCTAAACCAAGTATCAAAGGAAAATGCATACCCAATGCCACTGATCACAGACATCTTAAATACCATGGGAGGCGCTCAGTACTTTACCAATATCGAATTGTTCTCTGGATACTATCAACTGGCAATGGAGGAGGAGTCTATCCCAAAAACGGCATTTGTCACCAAATTTGGACAGTTCAAATACACTCGAATGCCCTTTGGTCTTACTGGAGCTCCTAGAACCTTCCAAAAGGTTATGGACGAATTATTCTGTGGATTAACAAGTCGGTGTGTCACTGTTTACTTTGATAATATCACCATCTATTCAACTAATTTCAATCAGCACCTGCAGGACCTTGGAGCAATACTTCGTCAGATTAAGGAAGTAAACCTTGGCATCAATGAGTCAAAGCTGATAATCTGCACTAGAGAGCTGAAGCTGCTAGGGCACATTATCTCGCCAGAAGGAAAACGCACTGACCCCTCTAAGGTGGAAGCCATTTCTAAATGGCCCATCTCAAATAATGCAGATGAACTCCTTAGATTTCTGGGAACAGTCAACTACTATCAGGTCTTTATTCCAAACTTCAGCGAGGTAGCCGCTCCATTATACCAACTTCAGAAGAAGGGAATCCTTGGGACTTCAGTGATGCGGCCCACCAGAGTTTTGTCAGCATAAAAATTCTTTAGGTCAAGCTCCCATTTTGATCTTCCCCAACTTTGATAAAAAATTTCAGGTGCTCACAGACGCCAGTGATTCAGCCATTGAGGCTGTTCTTACGCAGCTTCGAGGAAACAAGTATCTACCAGTTAAATTCATCTCCAAGAAATTTTCCTCAGCGGAATACAACTACTCAACATATGAGAAAGAGGTTCTAGCTGTGGTGTTTGCTCTTTGTAAATTCAGATATTATCTGTTGGACCGGTGTGTCACAGTGTTCATTGATAACTCAGCAGTAAGTTTTCTGCTAAATAACCCCATTCCAAATGGTCTCCGGGTACACTAAATATATGGGCTAATTGAGTTTGATTTAAAACTGGTGCACCTCCCTGGACAGCTTAACGCAGTGGTGGATGGACTATCACGAATCCACAATAATCCAGCGAGACCAGAAATCTTCCATATGGGGGATATTGATCTTGAGAATGAGCTCCTGAAAATATGGAAGTTCTTAGAGAATTTTGAAGTACCAAGTGATGTCAGGATATACTATCATTTAAAAACGTTGTTTAAAATTTTTAACATTTAAAGGGAACCTATATGTACGTACCAAGGGGTTAGTGGCCCAGGTAGTCCCAAGAAGCCAACGCGTGCAGCGGATGAAGGAGGCTCATGATGATGCCAGACACTTTGGAGTATAAGCCACCTGGTTGAGACTCTTCGCTGTATACTGGTGGCCAAATGCCTACACTGAAGTTATCAACTATGTATCCACATGCCATGCCTGCCAAGTCTTTGCCAGGTCATCAGGTGCTCAGAAACCCCTGAACCCTGCAGCAACACCTGGACTATTCGAGATGTGGGGCCTCGACTTTATGGGGCCTTTAAGGGTTGCCACTGATGGATCAAAGTATATTCTATTAGCCACTAAATACTTCAGCCGTTGGCCTGTTGCTAAAGCAGTTACCCGAGCTGATGCAGCTACCACAGCCCAGTTCCTATATGAAGAGATACTTACTATTTATGGACCACCTTGGCTTATCCTGACTGACTGGGGATCACACTTCAATAATAAATTAATTGAGGTAATGTTATCCCAGGTATGCACTCATCACTCCATGACAACAGCATACAACCCTCAGTGTAAAGGACTAACAGAATGGATGAATAAAACACTGATGCATTCCCTGGAGCAGAGCACCACAGACAACCCTGATAAATGGCCTGAACGCTTACCCACCATCCTTTGGGCATACCAAACCAATATCCATAGTACTACCAAGCGTACACCATATGAACTACTGTTTGGAATAAAACTCCCTCCCTCCCATTAGCCAAGCAACTCAGCAACCATTTTCTATCAACCCACCACAAAAAACGGTCTGATATGGAGAAACTGGTTCAAGATCATGCCCATCAAATTAAGACCAACTATGACAACCACCTCAAAACCCCCAGGTTTTTACAATAGGAGATCTATTCCTCCTGTATTGAAATGAACTTATAAACTCCCGCTCCAAGAAAACTCACCCACATTTCAAAGGGCCATTTAGAGTTACCAAAGTACTCCCCTATGGAAACTACAACCCAGAAACCTTAATGGAGTTCCATATCAGTCAACTATAAATGGCAACCGTCTTAAACTTTATTAGTATAAAAATGAATAGGGGGACTGTCAAATGGATAGTAAATTCCGTTCTAATCCATTCAAATAATAATTCCACGAGCATTAAAATATTCATTTTTTTCCTGATTTCACTTAATTCCCCTAGAATATTCTAGGCACCAAAATATACCTAGAAGCAGGTATAAATACCTGCAGTTCTTATCAAAATAAATCATCAGATTCTAAAGTTAAATTTCCTGTTGTGTTTTTTAACTTCCAGTTTTAGAATTATCCTTTCATGGGCGTTTTAAGTTATAAACACCCAGGATGACTGACGACGACTGCCAAGGAGACAATCCTGAAAACCCTGAGAATTACGCTCTGCCACTTGCTACCCATCGTGGAATACACAAAAATTCCCTAGTTTCCCAACAACATATTTCCACCTCTGGACCCTCTAATTCAGGGGACACTCTTTTACTGCCCACATTCTGCCTAGCAACTCCCAACCTTACTATAATTCCGCGCCTTGTTCTCAACTAAATTACTCCCAACAGTTTGACTTCCGCTCTGGCCCTGTTAAAAAATCATCAGCAGTCCAACTACTCCCCTGGACCTTGTTACGCCAAGTGACAGCAATCATCCTATTAACCTTTATGGTTATGCTGATTGCCAACAACTAAGCTATTGACCTGGCCCCTCTTATGAGAAGCAAGGACGTGGTTCCTATGGGGTTAATTGCTTTGAATGTGGTTTCCCTGGCCACCTAGCACAGAGTTGTTTTAACCGTCATGCTCACTACATGCAATAAGATAAATTCTACCAGTGGAAAGATGGAGCGTAGTAGAGATGGGACTTTCTACCTCTGCTATCCCAACCCTGAACGTCCCACCTGAATCATTTGTAGTATATCCAGCGAAAGTCCTTCTATACATTGATGAGATATAATAAACAGCAACCAGTCGGAGGAGTGAACGTATTGACACAAGCGTAAGCCAAGGCCATGGCGGATGAAGGACCTCAGGAGCAACCAAAGCCATATGCCTGCCAAATGTTTGATCAAGATTCCTCAGACAAGCTGGATCCAGCCACTGATGCGCCAACCCTGAAAGGAGCTTTGTCGCCCTTCCAGTAGATTCTTATTTTAGCACTAGTGATGCCCAACCCAAAAGGGGAAGCCGCCACTCATCTTTCTTTGTAAATGAGCCAAATAAAGGGATTATGAGAAATAAAAAATACTAATATAACCCCTAACTTATCAACATAGGAAGCCATATCAGAAGGTGAGGAAGCTTTGGGAAAACTTTTTCTGGCGCCCACTTTAGCTGGTGGACCATGGCAGACAATATAGGGTCGGGGCATCGGTGACATGTGGCATAAGGAGGTATAATTGTGGGTTTTCTTTGTTTATGAGGCCATTGATGTCCATCGCCTCAACGTATTGAGCAAGTAAATGCTCAGTGAAAGTGATGAGAGCTAGCACACAAGTGAAAGGCTTGATGCGCAGGTGGGTTCAGGAATAATTGGGTCAAACAGAGAAGTTTTTGCCACATCAATTCAAGTGCAGCTTGCTCCACAAGCGAGATTCTAAATTTTGTATTTCGCATCCTCATCAAAATCATGGGGAGAAATTTGGGATGAGAATACCCTCAACAAGGGGTTCCATCGCCTCATGAAGATGCTGGCAGAGGAGGGTGTTGGCGGAAGCAGCTGCTGCTTCTACCGCCTTTTTTAATTTTTATAAGCAGGGGAACCGTTTTTAGATCTAAAATGGCGGGGACATGAATTGGGAGGGTTTAAAAAAATTCCTAAGTCAAAATTGTGCTTAACATTATAATGCCAATCTGTATCATCAATCCATTCAAGTGCTTCAAATGGATTTAAATTGGCTAATGCTGGGCCAGCCACTGGAGTTAGTGCAGTGGTGGATTCTGATTGGCTGCAAACAGTTGACCATGGCAGCTCAGCTGAAACTGTCTCAGCCATTGTCTCAGGATTCTGTAATTCTGACAAGTTATTAACAACTTTTAAATTTTGATTGGCTGCTGCTTTGGAAGCAGTGCCAGAATTAGTTGAGGTTAGGGGTGGGAGGATTGCACCCCTCTCAAAAAATTTGGGTGAGGCAACAGCCAGACTGACGCCAGAAGGAGGAGCATGTGGGGTAAAGGAGGTAGAAGTTGTGGGGCACTTGCGCTTTAAATCATCAAAGTTAAAGCACAAGGGGCATATGGCACAGCCATTTTTGACATGCACTCAAAAAGGGTGATCAGGTGCGGATCTGATCACAGTTTGTGGAGGAATTTCGAAGTGGGTGTCATGATGGAAAGATTGGATCATTGCAAAGGCATGAGGCCTTGCCAACTGACCCACCCCATTGGAAACCACAAGCTGCAAGATGAGGTCTGCGCTGTAAATGGCCAAACCCTCCATCAGTTCATGGTGAAGGCGTTTGGGGGAGAAAAATGATGGCAACCCAGAAAACTGGACCACCAAAGTGGTCTCATCCAGTAGCTTTGTGTTACAGTGGGAACCGGGATGTTTTTGTAAATAATTGGCAGCTTAGATGCTGCCACCGCATTGGCCTCAGATCAAAATATGGTCAAAATAGCCCGTGAAAGGGCAAAAATCAATATATCTGGTGGGTTTGAAATTGCCGTGGCCATCTTAGTGATGTCCATGCTCTCATATGGAAAAAATTCCCATATTCGACCTGGAGGCTGAAATTAAGGTTGCTCTGAAGGAGCATCAAAGGGCTCTGGAGCACCACCTGTGAGCATGCAAGATGGTGGGCTAAGCCCTGAGGTGGGACGTAACGCCTGGTGGCATTGGGAGGGCTAGCAGAGCCAGCCTGGACGCACTTCAGCGGTGGCCAAAGGATGCCAGAAGGCGGCTCACCACCACCCCAATCTGGGGAAGAAGGCGTCAATGCATTAACATTCTGACTTAAATGCTTTGTTTGAGCAGCTGATTTTTTGTATTATTAAACTTAAAAATTGGCTTAGATTTAAAATTATTGAAGTGAAAGAAAGATGAACTTCCAGTGGATGCTATTGTTAAAGAATACCCCAAAGTCAGTGAGGAGATTATGAGTTTTCTTGAGAAAAAAGATCCCGTAGATGTTCACATATTAAACAGTCAATATTCTTCTTATTCTTAGTGTACATAATGTGACATTTTTGTAGAAAAAATAGAGTTTGCGCTATAATAGATACAGGCCTCCAGTCAACATAGTTTCCACTAAGTTGATGGCAAAGTTGACGTCAAAGCCTGATGTGGACCATCAAATGGTGCACATGGCTGCTAAAGCGAAAAAAACGATCTTTGAGGGAGCGTACAGTGCGTTACTTTTCAGTTTGGGCCCATTATTATCGTAACTCCAGCAATAATACTACTTAACAGTAACTGCAATCTGCTAATTTAAACTTCTTTTCTGTGACACTTCAGGGCTATCATTGATATGACATAGGAGACCTTTTAAATTCTGGGGCATTAAATCCCAATTTACTTTACCTCTAGAGGATTGCTGAAAAATTCAATATATATTGGCGTATCAACCTTGCATATAGTGATGGAATGATTCTGGTTCATTATCACTGACTAAATAGCAAGACTTGGCCCCTTACCCAGAAAGAATATGAATATTAAGGGCTACCTCTACGAGCTTCTGGGCCTATATCTATTCCTTCTGGACATCAAGTCATAGTGACACTGAGTTGGAGATGGAAGTTACAGCTGGGCTCTATGGGAAGGTCATTAGGCCCTATCAGCAAACGTGGCTTGAGCCTCATGTGGCACTAGGGATTATAATCCCCAGCCATGGAGAGATCAAGGTTTTGCTAACAAATCTCCAGAATAACCAATGCAAATCCGCCAACATCAAATAGTGGCATATTTACACTTGACCTAATGGGGGAGGTCCTTCAGGTTCATGAGTTTGGTTCATTAAATGAATTTAATCTAAACATCAAATCGCAGCCCAGCGTAATGGCAGTGGTACTGTGGGATAATTTGATAGGGTGATTGGAAGAACAAAAAATCTAATTGATAGCTTTTATTCCAGAAGTATAAGGAGGTTTTTGCTGTCAAAAACCACAATTTATGGTGTGCTTGGGGGTTGGTCCATCGATTGGACACTGGGATCATCCTCCCATCAGATTTCACCTAATCCGCTGCTTGAGGGCAGCTAATTATGAGTAAATGATAAAATTGATAAGTTGCTGGAGCAAGGGATGCTTGAACCGTCCAAGTATCCATGAGCTTCACCCATTTTGATTGTAAAAAGGAAGGATGGCAACAACTAGGTGGTGATAGCCTGCCTTAGCTCAACAGTATTACAAAGAAGGACTCATATCCCTTGCCCAACATTAATGATGTGTTGTATTGATTAGGAGGTGCTTGTTACTTCTTGGCAATAGATTTTATTTCAGGTTACTGTAAAATTGAGTTGCCCATGGCGGAACATGAGAAATGAGCTATAATCACATCCAAAGGCTTTTTCCAATCGACCTATATACCACAAGGGCTGTGTAATGCCCTTTCTACATTCCAACGTGTCATGGACACTATTCTTGGCGACCAGAAGCTGTCATGTGTCCTCATATGCCTTGAGGATATCAATGTTTTTTAAAACTTTTTGGAGCGCCTTGATCATCTAGAAGCAGTATTCTGCTGGCTCACTAAGGCAAACATCAAGATAATGCCTCAAAAATTTAACTTCTTCAAAGACCAGTTGAAATACCTGGAGTTTGTGGTAGACTCTAAGGTGCTGAAACCACAGCCGGCCAAGGTGGAGCCATCCAAAAAAATTAGTTTACCAAAGTAAGCGTGACATACAGGTTTTTAGGAATGGTCAGCTACTACCAGCTCTTCATACCTAACTTCAGATGTATTGGGGGCCTGCTATTGTAATTGTTAAAAAAAGAATGCCGTATTTGAATTGACAGAACGCTGTCAATACTCCTTTGAAACACTTAGATGGCACTAATCAGTGTGACGGTGCTACGCTATCTAAACTTTGATAAAGAGTTTATCATTAATATGGATGTGTCCCTTTCTGCTGTTGGGGTGGTCCTTTCTCAGAAAGATAGTGATGGAGAGGAGCATCACATTGCATAATGCAGTCGAATCCTGAACTGCCATGAGCATAATTATACAGTGACCAAGTGGGAGTGCTTAGTAGTTATCTATGCATATAAGCATTTTAGGGTCTACTTGCATGGGGTATATTTAAAGTCATAACAGATCACGTGTCGTTACACTGGTTGCAGAACCTCAAGAAGCCTGAATGGTGTCTAGCCCAATGGGCTCTTAAGCTTCAGGCTTATGATATCAAGATCCTCCACTAACCAGGAGCAAAACATCATAACACTGATTGTTATTTATATTGCCAACCATTGCCATGATGGCAGATCTCAGAGATGTGATGTACAATAAAATGATCAGTGGAGAATATGATGAGCCTCCCAAGTGATAAAACCACTAAATGAGATGTGAGAAAATACCTTCTGAAGGAATAAGGAACTGTACAATCAGATAGGCAATTCTACGGTGATGTTTCTGCGACCCTCAGCATGGCCTGGTGTTATTATGAGCACACATAAGACAGTAGGACATGGTGGCATTTGCAAAACAATGGAACTATTGCACCCCTGGTATTACTATGAAAACTTGGACTTTGATGTGCTCAAAACCAAGGCCTGTTGACACCAGTGTCAAGTGGAAAAGCTGTTCCACCAGAAGACCTCATACCAGTTAGTGGAACCATATTTTGCTTGGCATACAGTTTCTCTTGATGTCGCTGGCCCTTTGCCAACAGGAGCTAACCATTCCAAGTACATTCTGTTGGCTATTGACCACTTGACCTGGTGGGTTGAAGTGCAGGTGATATGGGATTTGGGGGCAGTCTCAATGGCCTTTTTCATGATAGAATGTATTATCCAGCAACATGGCTGCCCTCAGTTAGTTTTACCAATAGTGAAAACAACTTCACTTCACACATTCTTCAAAGTTGATTGTGCTAATGGGCATCTGCGGGGTTCTGATGACCCCATACCACCCTGAATCCAACGGAATGATCTAATGGGTCAATGGGACATTGGTGAACATCCTCTGGAAGCTGGTAACTGATATACCCTCTGATTGGAGTTCCCTCCTGTCTACTGCCATTTTTGCTTATAACATTAGCTATCATTCCGCCATGGGGAAGAGCCCCATTAAACTATTATATGGACGACACCCCGCTCTTCTGAAATTGCTCTATTCATGCATAGAAAATAACGTTGGAATGGATCCCCGCCATTACTTGACCAATTGAGCTGACATGCTGATCAAGTTTTCAAATTAAAGAGTACTCCTTCATCTTGTCCAAAAAGATCAAAAAAGACCAATAATTGGGTATGTCATAGTAGGTTAACTTGGTTCCAAGAAGGTGAGATGGTATTGTTCCACAACCAGCACGGGTTTGAGCAGAAACACAAGTTGGCCAACATTTGGATTGGTCCTTTTGAAGCAATCAAGAAAATGGGAGTCAACGCCTACACCATCAAAGACCCAGTGAGTGGCCAAATCATTAATTGTGTGCACACAAAGTTCCTCTGAGTGTATAAAAATAGGAGACTTGTTGTCTAGTCAAAGGGGTATAATGTTGAGATCTGATATGACTGGACAATAAGTTCTTAAAAGAGCTATGGCATATTGGTGAGAATACGCTGACTAGGATGATATTACGAGTATTTGAGCACCTTGAAATGAGGCAATATTGGGATATAATGGATAATTATTGATTGCCTACAAATAAGGCAATAAGGCGATGTTGACATTTGATGAATATTATTTAGATCGCCTTGAACTAAAGCACTAGAAAATTTAAGAATACTATCCTGAAACTAATGAGAATATGGTGAAACAGAATAGTCTAAGCTAAGGGAACGTTACCATCCAAAGTTGCTAATATATATGCAAGATGGTCAATTGAAAGGTGGAGGTAGTTTATAGTTTAAAGATACTGGAACAGCGAGGAACCGCTGTATTTATTAAATAAATAAAAAGTGTTGTTGAGGCAATTGCTCCATATTCTATTATATTTTCAAGTGTGTTCTAAGGACTTATGATCCAACATTCGTCTGTGGTTCAGTGAATTCAACCTGTGTAACCCTTATGGCATATCCTAATGGATACAGCCAGAATTATAACAAACTTTTTATTGACAATATTGTCAGATGACCTCAAATCGATGTGTTTGGAAAAGCATATCTGAAAAGGGATCCTTGAGTGCAGAGCACTTGTTAATTAGTAAACAAGTTTTTGTTATCTGATAATCGTTTTGGAGTCATGTAAGACCAAAGACTTGGTGTAAATCTTGACGTAAGGAATGATTTGATTTGAATAAATAGCTTAGTGATATTGAAATGATATTATTTTTCAAACTTTTAGCAGCGGAAGTTCCCTTAGGTTGATAGGGGTAATTGGTTAAACTGGGGCTAATTTTGAAGACAAAACAAAGCGGGTACTGAGCGGGCAATTTTTTAGAACTGGTTGACTGAATCAGATTGAAGCTATAGGGGCAGTCAAGGTCTTGTTTTTAGATATTATAAGTTTGGGATTGTAGGGTTTCATTTCCCTTCAATTCATTTTGATGTCTGAGGACAAATGTCAGTTGAGGCAATTCATGAGTAATTGATTGGACTTGGGGATACTCATCTTAATCCTCCATCATAAATTCCATGGGGTACAGTCATCTTCAGGGAATCCAGAATTCAGTAAATTATCAATTTTTCTTCCCTCAGGAATTTGGGAGCAGCAATTTTCAGGTGCTTTAAAGGATTAGATTTCAAAAAACTTCAATATTAATTTTCTTCAGAAAATTGGGGTACCGCTAAAGCTTGTAGTTTCTTTGATTCTTTATTTTTCAGCAAAACATATTCCTCCAAAGGTAAGGCCAACTGATCAGCTTTGTTTGAGGGGGCTTCAGCCATGAACTGTATTTGTTGTAGGGGTTTTTAAGTTGGTACATCTTCAATCATTGGTTGCGTGGGCATTCTGGGATGAGAAGGATTGGACGGTAAGACTGGAGGTGTAAAATTGGCAGGTCTTGAGGTGGGTAGCGTGGTTCAGGCTTGTTGCTCTTCTAAATAAGGGCAACATCAACCTGAGTGAATTATCTGGCACTAGCATAAGGGCGTGACATTGTTGTAAGTGATGCACAGGTTAGCTACAAATAAATCAGCAAATGTTGTTGTAGGGCTGCTGCCCCTAAACCAAAATGGTCAGCTACTGTTTATGTTTGGTGAGGGCGTGAATCTGTTGATTAACTTTCAAGGGTATCTTAATATTTGGGATTTTCAGAAATTTCTCAGTGTTGGAGGTGACCAGCTCATTATCATCTGAATTTGTGACAGCAGAAATTCAGGGCTGAAAATAGCGGCGGGTCATCATTTTCATATAATTTTAGCAAAAGGCAATGATTTGATATACAAAGTCAGTGGCACTAAGTATATGGTGTAAAGGTAATGGTTTTTGAGGGCATTAAGAAACCAGTCAAGGAGTCACTGATTGACTTCCTTGCATTAGTGGTAGGCAATCTGTCCCCATAGTCCCATAAGTTCTTCAAATTTAGTAAGAAATTTTCTAGTACTTAAAAATTCTGGAGGTGAAGCTGACGGAACTTTTCACGAAGTTGAAATGCAAAAATTCATTTTTTTGGGCACAAGCTTGCCATTAGTTCCAGGGTTTAAAGGGTAGGTTGGCACTATGCCATTTTTAAGTGGTTCCAGTAAGCAGGCTGGTCACTCTCTCATCTGTTGTTGGGAGATGACTATATATTCATCTCCCCATGCATTATAGTTATCCAACAATTCATCAATGTGTTAATGGTCAATTTCTAAAGATTCTGATTTTTGAAGGGCTTTTATAAAGTAAACAGTGGTAACTTGATTGATCAGTATATTGGGTATAGGGTTTGGGGTATCATCTCAGGTAGGATTACCACTTTTTTTGTGATGGCTCAGGAATCTCAGGTTGATCATGACCTATTTCAGGTGACACCTCTGGTTTCAATTTGATCAGTCATTTAAGTGGTCAGTGTAATGCATGCAAGAGGGCATTCCACATGAAGTATCAAAAAAGCATATTGGGGATAAAGCCTAATAAAATAATATTAGGCAAAATATTAAAGAGGGAATTTTGATAGTTTATTGAAAATGAGAGCAGGCTTATATACCTGATCTATTGAAAATTTGCAAAGGAAAATGTTTTGAAGAGTCTTATTGAGATTTTAATATGACTGAGCAATAAGCCCTGAATAGCTACAGTGGATTGGCTAGAATCCGCCAACCATGATTATTGTTGTACTAATATTTGAGCGCCTTGGGATGAGCCAATATTGGGTCAGGAAGTGTAATTAAGGGATTTCCTTTAAATAAGGTGATAAGCAATGTCAACGTATGATGAATATTTAGTAGATCGCCTTGAATTAAGGTGATAGGGAATTTAAAAATAGTATACTCTGCTTGAGCCAATGAGAATACGGTGGAGCTGTGTAGTCTAAGCCAAAAGAGAAGTATTGACTGAAGTCACTGATATTTAAGAAATATTAGATGATTGAAGGAAGTATTTTGTTAATAGGAAGAGAGATCTTGGAGCAGGAAGAACAAGCTAGATAACTTTATATTAAATAAAGAAGTTTGGTTGAGGCTAATTGCTCTTTTTTAATATTAAGTCTTTGTAGTTGTTTCAAGGGCTGGTGATCTCTTTATTGTCTGTCTGTTGCTTAGTGGGAACCAAACCTGTGCAAACCCTTCCAGTGGATCTCAACGATATCATCTAAAATTACATCAGTGGTGCTCACTACATGAGGCCCATTGAAAACTACTTATACTTCAAAAAAAATTCCAATGAATTGTCATGGCATACCTGACCTGCACTGAAGGGGAAATATTTTTAAAACCGCTGAACTTGCAGAAACCACAGAGATCAAACTTGTTGTGGACGCAGTGCTCAAAAACAAGATGAGCTCCTTCAGAAGTGTGATGATGTAAACCCCAACATGAAGTTTGCGGTTAGTCAGCTGTGGATAATTGAAAAAACAGAACAGGCAACTTTTAATCGCCTGAATTATGCTAACAAGTGACTACAATGCATGGAACAGAATTTGACACCTATCTTTTACCCGCCTCACCCCCAATGAGAAGCAGAAGATAATGGGTCGCGTGGGAAAGATCACTTTATGATGAATACAATACTGAATACCCAGCTGAGTACGTTTTTCCAAACATGCATGCAGCATTAGCTGCTCAACTCATGACGGCAGCTCTTAGGATGATTATGTTGAAACCCAAAGAAACCCCCATGTGATGGCAGTCCTTCCCACTAAGGAGCCCTACAGTACCCCTAGAGCCGCTGACCCTTCCAGGACAGCTCCTTGCTGAGATCCCAGCTATGAGTCTCTATCAAATCCTCAGTACATTCATAAGGCTCACAGTTATGAGCTGGAGGAGGAGGTATGCATTGACAAGCTACCTCCGTTTGGCTGCAATGAATACTAAAGGGTTTTTCAAACGATTTGAATTTGTGGCGGAAGCAGCCTTCAATTGGCATAAGGCAAAATTGCTGATATCCGGCTTGGATGTTAGGTGTGCTGACCAAGTTACCTGCTATCTTTGAAGTAGTTCTGTTATGTATCAAAAATTGAAGGATACTGTGCTGCGGTTTTTTGGAGGTACATCAAAGTTGTTTCAGTGGAAGGCTGAGTTCTTGACCATTGGGTTATAACGTAATAAGACCATCACTGCATTTGATGATCAATTTATGATAAAAACCATGTGTAATTTTGGCGGAAACTTTATCTAAATCTGATGTGTACATTGCAATGCCCTCCGCAGTGAATCCGTACCACAAGCTTCAGAACGTCATGACTCTGATTTTGGAGGATGATGTTGCCCCTGCACAAATTTTGTTCAGTTTTTGTGCCATTTAGCCACTATCTTTCTTCCACCCTATACCAAGCGGAATATACTGCCGTTGTTTTCATACCATCTTATTTGGGGGATTCTCTCGTCCTGTTCAGATTCTGCCTAGTAATCCCCACCTTTATAATTACGCGCCTCATCCTCAGCCAAGTTACCCCCAGCAGTTTAACTTCCAATCCAAACCTTCTTATTAAAATTGTCCGCAGCCCAACTACAGACCTGGGCCTAAATATGCTGACCGTCAGCTGTCAACCTATCGCCCTGGCCCTGGTTATGCCAATCATCAACAATCAACCCATTAACCTGGCCCATCCTACAAGAAACAAGGATGCAGACCCTTTGTGGTAAATTGTTTTTATTGCAGTCGCCCTGGTCACCTTTCCCAGAGTTGCCCCAAACGTTGGGTCCACTATGTACAGCAATATCTATACTATCAGGGAAAAGAGAGAGCGGAGAAGAGATGGGACTCTCTAGCTCCACTATTCCCACCTCAAACGTCCCATCTGAACCTATTGTAGTATATTCAGCGGAAGTCCCTCAGTATGATGATGGGTTTTTGTATAAGCAGCCAAATTGTAGGAGTAAATGTACTAACACATCCATAAGCAAAGGTCGCAGTGGAAGAAGGACCTCAGGAGCAACCAAAGCCATACGCCTGACAAATTTTCAATCAAGCTTCTCCTAATGAGCCGGACCCATCATCAGATGCACCTTCCCTGCAAGGAGTAAACGTCGCCCTTCCAGTAGACGTTATTGTTAAAAAAACCCCAAAGTTGGTGATGGGGTTATGAGCTTTCTTGGTAAAAGAGATCCCTTAAATGTCAACATATTAAACAGTCAATATACTTCTTATTCTTAGTGTACATACTGTGGCATTTTTGTAGCAAAAAACTTGAGTCCGTGCTATAATATATACAGGCGCCCAAAGTCAACATAGTTAACAGAAAGTTGGTGCAAAGTTGACGCTAAAACCTGATGTAGAGAACTTCAAGTTGTATGGGACCGTTAGCGCAGAAAACACAGTCTTTGAGGGAGCGTACAGTGCACTATCTTTGCAGTTTGGATTATTTGTTGTTAAGCCCTGGAAATAGTGTTGCTAAATGATAAGTACGACTTGTTAATTGGAACTTATTTTATGCAACATTTTGGTGCTGTCATTGACATGATGGAAGAGACGTCTGCAATTTTAGAGATGTGTATCCCAATTTAATTTACCTCCAGCAGAGTTGTGAAGGATACGGTGCATATGGAACACATCAATCTTTCATATAGTGATGAGGTACTTACAGTTTGCTAAAAATAACTAAATAACAAGAGCCAGGTTCTTCCTCGACAGATATGTGAATATCAAGGGTTGTTGCTCAGAGCTTCTGGCCCAGTATCCATTCTCTCTGGACATCAAGTAATAATAAACACTGAGTTAGAGGTTGAAGTGCCAGCTGGGCTTTATGGGAAGGTCATTGGCCCTTATCAGCAATCATGGCTCAAGCCACATGGCTCCAGGCATTATACTACTGGGACATGGGAAAATCAAGGTTTTACTAGTGAATCTACAAAAGGAACCACTGCAGATCTTCTGACATCAGATATTAGCTTTTTTACACTTGGCCCCTATAGAGGAGGTCCTTCATGTTCACAAGTTTGGTTTTCTGGATGAATTTGGTCTACCAATCAGACTTCAGCCTGGCGTAATGATGGTGGTACTGCGTGAAAATTTAATGGGTTATTGGAAGACCAGAAAAATCAGGTGATAGCTTAATTAAAGATATAAGGATATTTCTGCATCAACAACCATGATTGAGGTTGCGCTCTAGGAGGTTCATCATTTGAACACTGGTAATCATTCCCCTATTAGGTCTTGGCTGATCCGTCAATTGATGGCAGCTGAAGAAGTAGTAATTGAGGAGATTAAAAAACTGCTAGAGAAAAGGATGCCCAAACTTTTAAGTGTCCATGGCTTCACCTGTTCTGATTTTTAAAAGAATCATGGAACCATCTGGGTAGTAATAGACTACCAGAAGCTCAACAGCATAACTAAGAAGGATCTATATCCCTTGCCTTGGATTGAAAAGGCTTTGGATTGGTTGGGAGGAGCTCGCTATTTTTTAGCTGTGGATTTGATATTGGGCAACTGGCAAATTGAGTTGTCCACGGCAGAGCAGGAGAAATGTCCTATCACTACATCCAAGGGTACTTCCAACTGACACTTAAGCCTAAAGGGTTATTTAATGCCCCAGCTACATTTGAACAGGCTATGGATACCATTACTTAACGACCTGAAGCTGCTGTGCATTCTTGTATACCTTGACAATATCAATGTCTTCTCTAACACCTTCTCTGAGCATCTTACTCAACTAGGGGAGGTTTTTTACTGGCTTACCTAGGCCAAATTTAAAATTAAGCCCCGCAAATTCCACTTATTTAAGTAAAAACTGCAGTATCTTGGGTTTATGGTAACACGAATGGGCTAAAACCTCAACTGGCCAAGGTGGAGTCTATTTGTAAAATGACTCAGTAAAACAGTAAGCGCAACATACAGATATTTTTGGGGATGGTGGGTTACTACTGGCGCTTCATCCTATCTTCAGATGTATTGGGGGCCCATTATTTGAGTTTTTAGAAAAGGATGCCATGTTTTAATGGATGGAATGCCATTAACACTCCATAGATACACTTTGGATGGCATTAATCAATGCATCAATGCTACGCTACCTGAATTTTGATATGTAATTTATTGTACAGATGGATGCATCCCTTTCCGCTGTTAGGATGGTGTTATCCCAAAAATATTACAAAGGTGAGGAGCACCCAGTTGCATACTGCAGTCATAGCTTAACTGTCATGAACGCAATTATACCAAGACCAAGTGGGAGTGCTTAGCGGTGATCTATGCCTATAAGCAATTCAGGTTATACTTACATGAAGTATTTTTTAAAGTCATAACAGATCATGCGTCATTACACTAATTTCAGAATCTCAGAGAGCCTGAGGGGAGTCTAGCTAATGGGCTCTTAAGCTGCAGGCTTACGACTTTGAAATCCTCCACCAACCCAGAGAAAAACACCAAAATGCATATTACTTATTAAGATTGCCAACCATTGCTGTTACGGAAGATCTCAGTAATTTAATGTACAATAAAATGCTCAGTAGAAAATACAATGATGAACCGCCTCAAGTTATTAAGGTACTAGATGGTATAAAGGCCAATACGTTCTAGAAGAATAGTGAACTGTACAAGCGAGTAGGGGCACCAACGTGGATTTTTCTAAGGCCTTACACCCACCCAAACATTATTATAAGCGCACATAAGGCAGTTGGACATGGTGGAGTGCATAAGACGTTGAAATTGTTGCAGCCTCAGTATTACTAGGAAAAAATAAACTTTGATGCTCTTGAAACAATCTCCTGCTACAACCAGTGCCAAGTGGAAAAGCCGTTCTGCCAAAAGTCCTTGTACCAGTTAGTAAAACCGCATTTTGACTGGCATAAGGTTTCCATTGATATGTTTGCCCTCTGCCGACGGGAGCTAACCTGTCCAAATACATTCTGGTTGTGATAAATCACTTGACTAGGCTGGTGGAAGCATGGGTGATATGGGATTTGGAATGGTCAAAGTGGCAAAGTTCATAATGGAATGTATTATACAGCGGCATGGCTGCACATAGTTCATCCTTACCAATAATGGAACTAACTTCACTTCCCACATCCTTCCAAAGCTAAACGAGCTGATGACCATCCATGGGGTTTTGATGACCCCATATTACCCCAAGTCCAATGGGATGGTTGAGTGAGTTATGGGACTTTAGTGAACATACTCCATAAATTAGTAGTGGATTGACCCTCAGATTAGAGTTCTCTTCTTTCCACAGCCATCTTCGCTTATAACATTAGCTATCATTCTGCCACAGAGAATATTCCCTTCCAATTACTATATGGATGACACCCTGCTCTTCCAGCACTTCTTTATGCTTGCATAGAAGATACTGGTGGATTGGATCCCCAAAAATACTTGACTGACCTAGCGGACACATTAATCAAGTTGCAAACCAACTTGTACTCCTTCATTCTAGCTAAGAAGATAAGGAATCATGCCACCAACTGGGAATGGTGTAGCAGGCTAACTCAGTTCAAATACATAGATATGGTAATATTCCATGACCAGCACAGTTTGGTCAGAATACATAAATTAGTCATCATCCAGATTGGTTCATTCTAATTATTGGGAAAACAGGTGTCAATGCCTATACTATCAAGGACCCTGCAGGTGGTTGAATTATTGACCAAGTGCACACAAAGTTTCTTCAAGCATATAAAGAATAAGGGACTTATCATCCAGTCATGTAGTAATGTTGAGATTCTGATATGACTGGATGATAAGCCCTAAACAGCTACGGTGGATTGGCTAGAATCCGCCAACCATGTTTATTAGTGTACAAGTATTTGATCACCTTAGGATGAGGCGATATTGGGTCATTAAGGGTAGTTATTGGATAGCAACCAAATAAGGCAATAAATTATTATCAATATATGACAAATATTTAGTAGAACGCCACAAACTAAGATATGGGGAATTTAAGAATAGTATACTCTGCTGGAGCCAATTAGAATACAGCTGTTGAGATTTCTGGCTTAATTCAGATGGGCTGGTTCTTTTTTGGAAAAAAGTCTGAGTTTTGAGCGCATTTTGTATGGACATAATAGACCAGACTGTGAAAGAAGTTAGGATATAAACTCCTTAGAAATGACAACAAGGCTGTATTCTTCTGTTAATTACTTGTACAATGGCTCACTGCCATGATCGTCCTAATCCTAAGTAATTTTTCAGCCTAATACAACGGAAAAATATTAAATGTAAAAAGCTTGTATAATAAACTAGTAACTTGTTAGCTAAAAGATTTGATTTAATAGTATGAAATTAGGGATAGTTTATAGATTTTATGTTAATTACAACTCACCTATGACACCTTTTCCCTCATTGGCACTTAGTCAGTTGATCACAATGAAGACTTCAGAGGGTCTATAAATAATAAGGCTCTGCAGTAACTCAGCTTGGTCTCATGGTCATTGTCTAACTGATTCTTATCTCAATGAAGCATTCCCTCTGACACATCTGAAAATAGGTAAACTTTCACTCCTCTCAAGCAACTGTAGCACATGCCAAGGCGATTTGTACCACTAATTAGTAATTAAACCAATCAAAAATTTGATTGACATTAAAAACTAATTGACATAGACAAAAAAGCCCTTAATCCCAGGTCATTAAGTCTACTATTAATAAGTCTGAATTAGACAACATAGCCCTGGGCTTATGTTATCTAGTCAAATATTATTTAGTGGAATTGACAGGCCGCAGATCCTAAGCTTTACATATACTTGGATTTTTTTATCCCTAATTGGTGATACCTTTGATATAATCCATAATAAATTAGTCATAAGTTAATACTATTATTTTTCCTATTGAATCACCCAATGATTAAGTCCAGTTACCTACTTAACACTTCCCCCGCCTTGACTGAATAAAAGCGGTGGAGTACTCTTCTTTCTGGGTCAAACTATCCAATTTCTCACAATTTTTAAATATGAGCGCAATGTCAATAGTCTTTGGCCTCAGATAAATGATTCTTCTTAAAACTTAGCATTTTAATGTAAAATGATATGGTAAACTCAGTTGTTTTGCCTTCAATCTCTCAGGCTGGTTCAACCAGCTACTCTTTAATGGTAAAAAGTTCAGCTTTGCAGCCTGCTACAACTTCAACAATCTTTGATAAACCCAAACAGGCTCCCTTGGCTTTGAGTTCTGAACAATAAATATCCAAATGGGTCAAGTGTGATCCTCCCTTGACCATCTCCTTAGCTCTCTGTGCTCCTAAAGCTGGTCATCCCAAAAAACCCTCATTTGATAACAATTCACTTCAGATGGGGATCTCCTTCCTGACTTCCTATTCTCACTTTTTCAAGTCTTCCTTTCTTCCAGCCTCATTTTCCCTTCACGCTGGCAGTGTGGCTTCATCAGGTTTTGAACTCAATTTAATGACGGAACTTGTGGAATCCTACTTGTCTTCCATGCTTGCCTTCAAGCCTGGCGTTTCCCCATTCAATTTTTTTGAAGCTAATCAGGCTCTTCTTTTGCTAACTCTGTGGCTAGGCTTTGGTGCGCTATTACGGTGGTCTATACCAATATTCACATCCCGTTGGGCCTCCAAAGTCAGGTCTCAAAAGATTGGCGCATCCTTATAGTATATTGAGATCTTTGGAAAATATTGGCGAAAGGACTTCCTAAAAATATCCCTCAGATGGCTCTACTGAGTGCATGCGTTTGACTCCCTTCTTCCTATCTTTCCACCAATACCATGCCTGACATGAGCAGGGTTTTAGATGAGGCTTGTTCACAGATGTTTCACATGAAATTGTTCTGCTTCCAATTCACCCTTGTCTTGAAAGCCTTCTCACCAACTGTATCTTCCTTTCTGTGGCGTTTTATCCAGAGTCTAACCTCTCCCACCTGTTTCAAAGTCCCTTCCAATGGTTGTTTCCTTTTTGTTCAATGCCCTTTCCTAAGCCAACCATGCCAGTGTGCCTGATGATGAGCCTTTTTGGGTTTGGTAAATCTCTGACAGGGTCTTGACAGTTGAGACTTGTATGAAATTCACATTTCTCCTACACTGCTACAGGCTTCCCCAATTTAATATCACTCTCCTCCCCCTCCTGAAGGAGTTTAATCCATTTTCAGGGTGACAAGGCCTCAGAATTTATAATTTAAATATTTATGTCTTAATTAGTAAAGTCTTTTTTTATTTTTTTTCATGCATACAATGTGTTTTCTTATATTTTTATTTTATTATAGTTTATCATTTTTTGTTTTTTTCATTATTCTTTTTTTTAGTACTAGATGGTACCATTATTCTTTAAGTTAAGGATAAGGAACTTAGAATGTACTCAATTCACAACCCAGCCACCTTGATCCTTAATGGTATATATGTCATTAGACAATTACTCCAATATAATAAATGGACCTTCCCAAAGAGAGGCCATATTGTGCATGCAGCCTGCGCTATAAGTGTCACAATATACTACTAAGCCTCCTTCCTAAAATTAGACACAGTAGCTCGTTTAGCATTATTATAGCTCTTCTGACTAGTTTTTCAATTAATCACGTTCTGATTGGCTTCATAGTGTAACTTTATTAAGGTCTTTGCCAGTTGTTTAACGTAACTCTTTGGGCCAATTGCCTCAGTTGAATTAATTAATGATTATAATAATTGAGGTAGATCTGGCTGTCTACCATACAGAAGTCAAAACGGAGAGTGGCCCATGCTACTGTGGTGTCCAATATTGTATGCAAATACATTAGCACTAATGAAACTAGCCTTTTTTTGGCGCCGCAGCTTCATTTTAGCACAATATGCCGACTAGAGTGCCATTCACTCGTTTTACTAAACCATTAGTCCAAGAATGGTATGGTGTTGACAACACTTCCTTAATGGACATCAACTCATTCAATTGTTGCACCATCTGGGCAGTAAAATATGTGCCGTTATCAGGCAAGATCTTCTGGGGCATCCATGCTTATAAATAATACAGTCCATAATGAACTTGGAAGTAGTCAAGGCCCCAACGTCTCAAATTGTTTTTGCTTTTAGCCATTTTACCAGATAGTCAATAGCAACAATTATGTATTTGTTACCTAGTTACTCACAGGAAAAGATCCTACTACATCAATTGACACATTATGCCAGGCCCAGTCAGGTTTGATTAATTTATATTTCATATCTGAATTTATAGGGCTTACAATTTGGCGTGAATGGCATTTATGTGCTTCGTCTTGGATATCAAATTTCATGGAATCCCAATAGTAACTAGATCAAATTAATTCTTGTATTTTGGTCAGTCCTCCGTGCCTGACAGCCTTGTAGGCTTGTGTAATAATCTCCATTTGTTATGAAGGTTTTGTGAAAATTCTTTGCTGCCCCTCAGGATTAAGCTTGTATAAAACTTTATTTTGATATTCAACGTTGGTTAATGCTTTTTCAATCACCTTTCATACTTCAGGTGGCTCATCCCTATACTTTGAGCAATCATTTTCTCATGAAGCTTATTGGCCAAACTTCTCAGGGCAGCTACAATAGGAAGTCGCAATAGTCCATCTGCATCTTGATGGGCCGCTCCAGCTCTATGAAAAAAAATTTTAGTCGTACACCTGTAATTTCAGCCCAGAAGTGAACTGTCCCTAAGGCTCCTTGAGATTGTGGAGCCAGCGTGATGAGCTGTTATCTGTCATTACTTGAAACTTGGTGTCATGAATGTACACCCAAAGTTGTTTACAAGCATATATGACAGCCAAACAATCTTGCTTAGTCACCATATAATTACTCTCATGCTTATTCAGCATCCTGCTGCAATAAGCGACCAGATGCTCCTTGCCATCATCCCCAACCTGGGATAGCACGCCACCATTGTGGTCAACGAGGCGTCAGTATGTATGATAAAAAGCCTGCTGAAATATGGATATTGGAGGACAGGCGCCATGCTCATTGTGGTTTAAAAACCTCAAAGGCTTTATGACACTCATCTGTATAGCAAAATAACAAACATCTCATTGTAGTAAATGGAATTGTAAGGAGAGTGTCTATAAATCTCCTGTTTCCAGCATGGTGGTGAAAGGTGCACAAAGCCAACGCAAGGAAACTAGCCGTTAATACTAAAGCTACTAGTGCCCAGCAGAGGGTTCAGGAGCAATAATAACTCAAGCAAAGAAATGCAATAAGTAACCAGCTAAAAAATCGCGGTGCACATGGAGAAAAGGGGTAAATGATCCAGGTTGGAGGTACCTTGGTGAACCAATTGTGCACGAGGTATAATCTGATTGTGTTCTTTTGGAATGGTTAATGTGGCGTGAGACCTCCACGAAGGGGTCCGCACACAGGATCATCTAAAATAACATCTTAATAAAATGGTAAAAATGGGGGAATTTATTAGGAATTTTGACCAACAAGGAATGTTGGTTACAAAAACATATTTAAACCAAGTTGTATTAATTATGGGTCTGCAGAAGTGTGCCTAAGCCTTGACGCTCCAATAAACAAATGGTCCCATCTGATTTGGTAAAATACACCAAAAGTGCCTTCACTCAAGTAATCAATTGAAGCTGTATTCTACCTGAGCGCATGATTTCATATCTCAAATGGGATTCAAACCCTCGTTCTCCAATTAAACAAATTGAACCATCTTTGTTTGTTATGTAGATCATTTGTTTCGGTGCCTGGGCTGAGACAAGGGGCTGGGCGTTTTGCACCCCATTAGTACCAACCTGGGAATATTTTTCTTGTACTCAGCATTAGTCTAATGTGTGTTTAATTTCAGTAAGAGCCTGAAGTTTTACCTTCTGGGCCTCCTGTCACCCAGCTTTATCCTTAGCGTTGGTTCCCACTATTAAGTCATCCAACCAAGACATTAACCTCTCATCCTTCTTGGGCTCCACCCCCTCCAGAGGCGTTCACTAAGGAGAAGTTCTTATGTGCGGGTGACAACTTCATAGCATCAACGGCTGGCTTGGGCTTTGATCCTGCAGCCTCAGGGAAATGATTATGGAATGATTTGATTAGTTCTTGGGCATGTACATAGTCACATGCCAGCACCCTACTGTTCTTGGCCGCAGCAAACCCCTTCCAGGATACCAGGTACTTGAGACATCTTTTAACATGGCGGGAGGCAATTATTTCTCCCACCTCTCACTCTGGCGCCCCATCCATGAGATAGGCCTCATAAGTCTCTGGTGGGGGGCCCTTGAACAACATCAGTTTGCTCTCATGAAAAACAGAGAAGATCCAAAATGAAGGGGGAAGATCTAGTTGGTATGAGGCATGGCCCACCTTTCTAACAATGCGGTAGGGGCCAATCCTCTTTGGTCCCAGCTTCTTGCATGGCTGCTTGATAGGGATGTTATGAGCATCAAGCATCACGAGATCCCCTTCCTTGTACACAGGACCCACTCAGCGCTTCCCATCAGCGTTCTCCTTATACACTTGCATTGCCGCCTCCAAGCTTGTGAAAACCCCCTGGTGGACCTTCTTGATTGTCTAGGCAAAGTCCACCATGCTTCAACTTTAGACCCACAGCTGGGCTCCATTTTAGAGGTGGGGTTAAAGCCATGGCTGGTGAAAAAGGGGAACAACTGAATGAAGAATGCAAAGTGTTGTTGTAGCTAAACTGGGCCATGGAAAGATGAAGAACCCAATCTGAATGATCTGCGGCGGTGTAAGAACGCAGAAATTGTTCCAAGCACTGGTTCACTCGCTCAGGCTGCCTATCTGATTGGGGGTGATAGGCAGTCAAATGGCAGGGGCGAATCTGAAGAGTTTTACACAACTCTTCCCAAAAGACGGAGGTGAACTGGGGTCCCCAGTCACTAATGATTTCTTGAGGAACCCCATGAAGCGCAAATACATGTGTAACGAAGAGCCTGGCCATCTCAGCAGCGGTTATGGTCATTCTGCAAGGAATAAAGTGGTAGAACTTCATAAAACGGTCCACAACCACCATGATGGCATCATAACCATAGAAACGGGTAATTCCACAATAAAATCCACTGATATGGAAGTCCAGGGCCCTTCAGCCTTTTGGACTGATACCAACAACCCTGCTAAAAGTTGCTGATTGGGTCATTTGATTACAGATCAGGCACTCTTTACAATACTGTCCCACCTGAGAAGGCAAGCCCTTCCAATTTTAAGTGTGTCGTATCAACTCTAAGGTCTTTGCTTTCCCAGGATGACCAACGGTGATTCCGTCATGATGGTCCTGGATGATTTCCAGGCGCAGTGGTCCAGAAGGAACCCATAGGCGCCCCTGAAACCATACCATCTCATCCTTCATTTGATAATCCCTGGATAAGTCCTCCTTATTCAGAGCGCTCTTAGAGATAACAACAGTATATTTGGCTGATAACGGTTGAGAAAAAACAACTTTTCTGAACATACTATATTCTGCTGCCTTTTCCAGAGGTGCGAGCGCTGACGTGTTGACCATAGAATCAGGAAGTTGAAGCAGAATCTTACTCGGCAGAATCATCAACTGGGTATTATGAATTTCTACCTCCTTTGGATTGGGAGCCAAAGCAGGGTTGTGGCTTAAAGCATCCGCCAAACCATTCTCCTTGCCCTTGTTGAACTCATAGGAAAATGCAAATTGGACAAGGGTCTCATGCCAATGGGTCTGCCGTGGAGTTAGGACATGTGGAGCGCGGTAGTACAGCAAGGCCCAGTGGTCTGTGTGTACATGAAATGGTTGGGAGGAGCCATGTAAATGGTGACGCCAATAAGTCAGCGCCTCCACCACTGCTAATAACTCCTTGTAGTAAATGGCGTAATTCAACTCAGACAAAGACATTTTCTGAGATAAATATCCCACTGGATGCTCAGTCCCATCTTCACCCACCTGTAACAAGGCAGCCGCAATGGCAAAGTTGGAAGCATCAGAAGACACAATTAACCCCTTTGCAGGGTTGACATGGTGAAGGATGGACGTGGATAACAGGGTGCACTTCACCGCTTGGAAAGCATCCTCCAAAACGGGGGACCACTGAAGCACCTTTGCACCACTAGCCTTATATATATGGGCGCTGCCACCTCGGAGAGATTTGGCATGAACTTCTTGAGGAACATATACATTCCCAAAAAGCTCCTCAAATCCTTGACTGAGGTGGGGGTGGGCCACTCACAAATAGCCTTCTCCTTGTCTGGAGTTATCATATGGTCTTGGTCAAACATGATGTTGCCCAGAAAAGTGACCTGGGACTTGAAGAATTCACATTTACTAATCTTGAGCGTAAGGCAAGCGGCCCTCAACCTCTCTACCACTTGTCAAAGGTGTACTGCATGGGACTCCTGATTGGGGGAAAACACCAGGATATCATCCATGTAGGCAACCGCGCATACCCCCAACAAGTCCCCCAACAAAGCATCAATGCGGCGTTGAAAGATAGCAGTGGCATTCTTCAGCCCAAAGGGCATGACCCAAAACTGGAAAATTCCTTTTCTGGTGCGGAATGCGGTTAACCACTCCTGGCCCTTCTTTATCCGGATTTTATTGAATGCGTTGAACCAATCCAGCTTGGAAAAGAACTTTGCCTTTTCCACATATCGCGCAATCTGTGAATCCAAAGGGATGGGATGGAGGTCTGGTACAGTAACGTTGTGAGGTTCCCATAGTCTACACATGGGCGTAGATTACCATCAGACTTCTCAACAAAGAGAAGTGGGGAGCATACAGGGGAGGTACGCTGATAAATCGCAGCATAGGCTAACTGATCCTTTAACCACACATCCAACGCCTCTTCCTCCTGAACAGTCAATGGGTAAATGGTGGAAGATATACGCACCAGATCCACAGTGAGCTTGAAGTCACAATCAAATTCAGAGTGCTCAGGAAGTGAGTTCACGGATGCTGCATCAAAAAAGATTCCAACCCCTCCAAACAGGACGGTAGGGTAACCTCCACAGAGGGCTTCAGCAAAGGGGCAAGATTCAGAGTGGAGACATTGGGGCAATTTTCCCTGGGCGTTATCCTCTGACAAAGGAACAATCAACTTGTGACCATTGGACAAAGACAAGGATAGAGTGTATCTTTCAAATTAGTACTGACGTCAAACTTTCTCCACCACTCTACACCCGAAATAATTGGGAACAAGAGGTTTCTGATAGCCTGAAAATGGTCAGACAAGATAGGCGCCCACCTGGTAGTCCACCAACCCCATGACGTTCAGCATAGGGATACCTTGAGAAGCTCCGCCTCTAACCATATCACCTGGTGAGTAATTCAACTCAAGGTAGTCAGCAAGGTCTTGGTCAATAAAATTATTAGAGGACCAGGTATCAACTAAAATAGTTGTGCTGAACTTCCCTAAAGGGGATGTAAGGGTATTGGTTAATAAGAAGCATCCAGAATGGGATTTATCCAAAGCAGAAAACGCCACTACCTCACCTGAAAATTCTTCCTCTGGCATGAGCAAGCCATCATGGTATGTTTTGGAATCATAGAAGTGGGAGGGATAGTGGGCCACTCTTATTACTGAGGCCACATATCCCACCACACCTTCTGCAGGTGCATATGCATTATATATTTCAAACGAATTTCCTTTTCCAATTCCTGAGTACCCCAGATCATGGTAGGGGTCAAACGTGGGTTCTCAGGGGTAATCTGATATACCGGAATAGGGTCCTCATCCAGGCCATAAGAACTAATAAACAGTTCAGAGGTAGAGATAAAGTTTTCATTATAAAACGCGTTTTTAGACGCAAATGACCCTATCCCTCAAACAGCAATGGAATGTCTGACGTTATCCAAGACCAACACCCCCAAGCCCATCTGCACCAATTCTGCCAGCATTATCTGAAAGTGCTAGTGAAGTAAAATCCATTTATTCAAATCAGATTCAGTAATTTTGGTGGAAAGTTGGGGAATCACAACTTTTGGACCTCAAAGCATCCGTATCCATCAGGTACAAGAATGAAGGGTGGGTACTTTCCAGTTGGAGGCAACCATAATAACGCCGAGTTGCTCCAACCTTCAGGGAAAAGAGGAAACAGCAGTGCGGCTGACCGTAACTGAAGCCCACAGCTGGCGCCCACCATTTAAACCTTGGAAAAGTTCCACTTGGAAGAAGTTCATGCACATAAAATTGAGTGGTTGGTTGACTAATGTAAGGAGAGTGTCTATAACTCTCCTGTTTCCAACATGGTGGTGCACAGTGCACAAAGCCAACGTAAGGAAACTAGCCGTTAATACTAAAGCTACTAGTGCCCAGCAGAGGGTTCAGGAGCAATAATAACTCAAGCAAAGAAATGCAATAAGTAACCAGCTAAAAAATCGCGGTGCACATGGAGAAAAGGGGTAAATGATCCAGGTTGGAGGTACCTTGGTGAACCAATTGTGCACGAGGTATAATCTGATTGTGTTCAAAATGGAATGGTTAATGTGGCGTGAGACCTCTACGAAGGGGTCCACGCACAGGATCATCTGAAATAACATTTTAATAAAATGGTAAAAATGGGGAATTTATTAGGAAAAGTTGACCAACAAGGAATGTTGGTTGCAAAAACATATTTAAACTGAGTCAGATTAATTATGGGTCTGCAGAAGTGTGCCCAAGCCTTGATGCTCCAATAGACAAACGCTCCCATCTGATTTGGTAAAATACACCAAAAGTGCCTTCACTCAAGTGATCAATTGAAGCTGTATTCTACCTGAGTGCATGATTTCATATCTCAAATGGTATTTGAACCCTCGTTCTCCAATTAACCAAATCAAACCATATTTGTTCGTTATGTAGATTGTTCGTTTCAGTGCTTGGGCTGAGACAAGGGGCTGGGCGTTTTGCACCCCATTAGTACCAACCTGGGCATATTTTTCTTGTACTCAGCATTAGTCTAATGTTTGTTTAAGGTCAGGAAGAGCCTGAAGTTTCACCTTCTGGGCCTCTTGTCGCCCAGACTTATCCTTGGCGTTGGTTCCCACTATTAAGTCATCCAACCATGACAAGAATAGGGGCTCAGAAATATTTGTGAACCCTTATACAAATGTTTCATAGTATTCTACCATGCCTAAGAATACTTGAACATCCCTCATACTCATTAGAGCCTGAATATTTTTAATCATTATCACCTTTTGAGGTTGAGGATGCAAGCCCTTGGAATCATTGATGAACACAAGATATTCCAATTTTTTTAAAGAATTGGCATTTTCTAGGTTTATCTTCAGATTGGCTTTCAGCAGCTTTTTGAACACTTGTTCAAGGTGCTCTAGATGTTCAGAAAATGTCTGTGAAAAGACATTGATATCATCCAGGTACACCAGTTGCAGGATACTTTTAAGGTCCCCTGAAATTGTGTCCATCATGCGCTAAAAGGTTGCCGGTGCATTGCACATCCTTGTGGCATGTGATTTGGTTGAAACAGCCCTTGAAAAGCAATCATCACACACTTATCCTGCTCCTCTTGAGGCATTTCAATTTTTCAGTATCTGGAGATAAGTTCCCTTGCAGTAAAATACTTCTCCCCTCCCAGACAGTCCTTGGCATTGTCAATTCTGGGCAATAGATAGGAATCCTTTTTATAATGTCATTGAGGTGACAATAATTGATTTCAACTTGATTGCTGTCATCTTTTTTTCTTTATGATCAAAACTGGGCTGGCCCATAGCCTTTTTAAGGCATAATTATTCCATTTTTCAGCAATTTGTCTAACTCTTCTCCAACTACCTTGTCACTAGCCTGGGGCACAGGATTGGGCTCATTCTATTAGGCACAAAGTCTCTGGTGTCAACCAAATGTGGTACTCTTTTTGCACAACCTAAAACATGATCATCTTTAGTAAAATTTTGTAGTATTGTTCAAACAACTACAGTGTTTCATTCTTATGTTGTCCTGATAATCCAGTAAATGACTCTCAGGTAGTTACAGCATGTGCCCCAAGGCCCTTAGTCAGTAAACTGAACTTGGATAAATTGCTAAATTTGATAGCTGATTTTAACTCATCCCTTAGAATCAGATGCACAAATGCAAATACTTGATATCTCTTGACCTTAATAATTCAGATGGTCAAATTTGCTAATAGGACGTCAATTTCCTTATGCCCTGGTATAAGTATTTCAGGCGCTACATTATGTTCCTTCTGAGAATGATTCCAAAGTGGTATGGACTTCCTGTATAGTCCTTCTGGAATATCCATCGTAGTCTCAGTCCTCATAACCATTTGATGGCCTGGAGCTATTGTCAGATCTTTATTTACTTGAAGAGGTAATTCTCAATTTTTGTTTATGGAAGTTGGCATAGGTGGCTTTTTTCCTTGCTGAATATCCCACTGGTATTATCTCATCAGCATATGATACCTTAATAAAATTTTTCAATGGCTAGTGGGCTTCATATTGGTATGTATGTAGTATATTGGGAGTTATTGATTAATATTGTCAAGATGTTTTATTTAAAATTGCATGAGTCCCATAGGTCCTTAGAAAACTAGTTCCATTTAATGTTATAATAAGCGTTGGGAAGCATTATTATGGGTGAAGCTACTACCAAAGCTCCAAATTGCAGAGGCAGGGCACTGTAAGCTCCTTCACTATTAGTTCTGTTGGGGCTCACGATCCCATATTCCCAATTGTGGTCAATGTCTGGAGCAATTTTCAACTTCTTGACCAGTTTTAAGAAGATAATGTTTACACTTGCTCCACTATCAACGATAGCTACAACTTTGATTTTTTTGACCATAATATCAACGTAAATTCACTCAGAGTAATATAAATCAATGGAATTTACTTATTGAACATGATAAGAATCAAAAGAATTAAGGGTGTGCTTCAGAGTATTTCCAATACTGGGACATTTGCTGATGAATGTGTCAATTGGCATAGCTATATTTACCCCCTTCAAGCTTGGGGTATCTGCTGCTTTGCTTGGTCCCTCAGCTAGAATATTCTCAAGTATTTGTTGCACGTACAGTTTATCAACTACTTCAGGGGCTTCAGGTATGACAACCTTACTCTGAGAGCAAGTTTCCGCATGTACATTTGTAAAATCTTTATTTGGTACTAAAATAGAATTTGTTTTGTTGTAATTGAGGCCCTCATGGCCTGCATATTCTTACTGATCAGATGATACTGGTGTTTCTGAAATAATAGAGCGTCCCACATTAATTGTGCTTGTTCTTTTCCCTCCTTCCACATGTTATCTGGAAGAACTACATTGACATTATGCTGTCAGCATCTGGAAGCAAAATTTCCTTTACAATTGCAGTTGTAGCAAGTAATCTCATTCAATGGGCATAGAACCCTTGTATTTTTGGTTTTCTCAGTTTTCATAGGTAAATCACTGTCAGTCTTATTATTGTTTTTGAAGGGCTTTCCTGCAGGGGCAGCAGGTCCTGATCTGTATCTGGCATTGGGAGGCCCATAATTTTTTAAACATCTGTGCAGATAATCAACTAATTTGGATGTTGCAAGGTTTACACAAATGCAGGCAATAAGGTATTTGACAAATTTCAATAAGGTTGTACTGCATGTTTTAATACAATCTTAGCGTCAAAATCATACATAGCCTTTGCACCTAGGAGAACTTGAGCTTTGCAATAAGATTTGTCTACAAATATGCTAATTGTTTTGTCTTTCTTAAAGCAAGTGTTCATGAAATTGGATTTTCTAGTTGACATTCATTCTGGACCTCTACATTCACAAAGTACATCCACTTTGACTTTGGTGTAGGTTGGGTTTACTCCATGTGAGGTATAAATAGCTCAATGCTCCACACGTCTAAGCAGTTGATCATAACGATCGCTTTGTTGTAGTCACTGGCTCCATATATGTCCATTTCAAAGCGTTTAACAAATGTGGCTACACCTCCATTATTGTCAAAAGCAGGCAGGTTTGATGGTTTGTAATTATCATTCTCCCGCTCATGGTTATCATGATTACTTCTTTTCTGGCTTGAACTAGGCTTATCAGGGCGCTGAGGCACTGTATCACAGTTTGAGGAATTTGGGTTGGCTAAAACGACCATATTTCTAGGCATTTGTTTTGGCCCAACATCCGTTTCAGTAGCTATTTCCAAAGCTTTGTCCTCATAATATTCAGAAGTATTTTCAGTTAAAATATTTATGGCAACTGGTAACGCCCATCATCCAATGCTCAGATTCAATCATTGATTTCATTCTCCCATTCAATATAGTTTCAATTTTTAACTTTAGTTTTGTAATTTCCTCCTTCAAGCTAGTAGTTTGTAGTTGCAGGACGGAAATTACTTGGTTTTTTTCCTTAATTGACTTCTTGCAATGATTTACTTCTCTGTGGTAATATTGTATAACTCTTTAATAGAGGTAACATCCTCATTGAGATTATCAATCTGTTAATTTAGCCAATCAACAGAGTCCTGATTTTTTCTATTCTCTGCTTATTGACCTTCAAAATTTGTGCGCTAGTAGTTGATTTTCTTGGTGTAATCATCCTTCATCTACAAATTTGGGTGCTCAGTTGTAAATACTGGTCACAAGATTCATCATTATGGTTTGTTGCACCTCTTGATCTTTGTGGTTAAGCCTCATGAACTCTGAAGCATTAATAGAAGTCTGAGTGATATTGCTAACCCAAGGTTCAGTAACTCCTCTTTCCTTCAAGAAGTTGTTGAAGAAGTGATGCAATCTGTCATTTAGTTCTTGCGCTAATTCTTCTACCTGACCATTAGCCCAAGTGGCTAGATTATAATTTGCCTCAAGACTAGAACAGACCTCAGCAAGATTAGTTTCCAATTACACATTCAGGATTTGGCCAACCTGGCTGGAGCTGCATAAGTAGTTTACCAAATCAGTGATTGCTGCACAATGGCAGGCAATTGTCATCTGAGAATTTTTGGAGGTAGGGTTTACAAGAATAATTAATTATTAGGTGATTTTCTTTATCTCAATTAAATTGTTTCAGATTTGAGCTACACAAAAATGGTGATAAGTTAGGTATCTCATCTATAACACACCTTGCTGTTGTTTGTGATAGAAAAGGATTATTTTTGTTGTCCACAAGCCCTTGTCTCAATTTGATACCCTATTAACAACTGATGTGCAAGATGTTCTAGCTCTTCATGTGAAAGGGGTTCATTGGGGTAGATAATGATGGGTGCATTGTTCCAGTTAATTTGGGACACATTAATTTCAATAATTCCATTGGGCCTAGTAATGGTTCTGAATAATTGATTGGGATTGCTTCTCAGTTTGATGAGGTCACCATCTGCATTCCCAGCCATGAGCGCCACTTAGTAAAGTTTTGGCTTACTTCAGATGGGCTGTTTGTTCTTTGGAGATAAGTCAGAGTTTTAAGAGCCTATTTTATGGAGACAATAGACCAGATGGTGACTAGTTAAGATATAAAATCCTTATAAATGGCCCTTCAAGGCTGTATTATTCTGTCATTTACTTATACAATGGTTCACTGCCATGATCTTCCTGATCTCAAGTAACATCTTAACTTGATATAATAGAAAAGCATCAAATGCAAAAAGCTTTTATATTAAACTAGCAACTTGTTATGCTAAAAATTATCTTTTATTTGTATAAAATTAGGGATAATTTATAGGTTTGATGTTAACCACACCTCACTCATGACATCTCACCCCTTATTAGCACTTAGTCAGTGGATCACAATGAAGGCTTCAGAGGGTCTATGAACTATGAGACTCTATGATAACTCATCTTGGTCTCATGTTCATTGTCTAATTGATAATTATCTATAGCCAGCATTTTCTCTGACACATCTAAAAATGCTTTCTGTCACTCCTTTCAAGCAACTGTAGTATACACCAAGGAAATTTGTACCACTAATTAGTAATTAATTCAATTAAAAATGTGATTGATATCAAAAACTAATTTTGATATAGACAAAGCCCACAAGCCTGGGTCATTAAGTCTACTATTATTAAGTCTGACTTAACCAACAAAGCCCTAGGCCTATATTATCTAGTCAAATATTATTAAGTGGAATTTCTAGGCTGTAGATCCTTAGCTTTACATCTACTTAGAATATTTTTGATCCCTTTAATTACTAATATCTTTGATATAATCCATAATAAATTAGGCATAAACTAATTTATTATATCTTTATCAAATCACCTGAAAATTAGGTCCAGTCATATACTCATCAACAGTGGAACCAAATAGTGTAAGCTAAAAAAGTGGTATTGACTGAAGTTGCTGATATAAGCAAGATGAAATGATTGAAGGAAGGAGGTTATTAATAGGAAGAGAGAGCGGGGAGTAGGAAGAGCCTGCTAAATAATATTATATTAAATAAAGAAGCGTGGTTAGGGCTAATCACTCTATCTTTTATTAAATTCTCTGAAGTTGTTTCAAGGGCTGGCAATCTTTATACTGTCTATCCATTGCTCACTGGGAACCAACCATGTTCATTTTCTTCCTGTAGATCTTGATCCCATCCAAAATTATAACAGGTCCCAAAGGGAAAACAGATAAAAATGAATAACTGGTGATAGGGATCAGATAAGGGAGGGTTATCCACCAAAGGATTGGTGATCTTGGCAGTAACGTGACAGTGGTTTATAGCTGTTTTGATAAGTTTAGTTAGGTTTTACTAAGCAGTTGGTGATTGGTTGATTTAGTATGTTTAATAGTTTAGCTAAGCGGTTTAGTAGTTTATCTGTGATATAAAATCTAAAATACTCAATTCGAATCATTTGTTTATTAAGCCTGAGCAATGCCAAGTGATATTACTATTTATCTATCTATAATTTAAAATCTATTTTAATCATTTTAATCATTTCTTTATTAAACCTGAGCAGCGCTGGGTAACACCACTATTATTTGTTCGATTTAATGGTTTCAGTTGGTTTTAACTATGGCTGAGTGGTTGCAGTTTTTTGGCTTATTTGATAGGTCAATTGGTTTTGGCTGAGTGGTTGGTGGAATTTGGTAAAATCGATAAGTTCAATGGGTTTGGCCAAGTAATTGTCTTAATATGAAATCTAAAATAATAATTCAAATCATATGGTAAGCTATAAATACTGTAGCGGAGCATAGGTATCTAGAAGCTGGTATAATTATAATAGTTGAATTGATTAAATCGAATCAATTTATAACTACCAGCCACTCGGAAACCCCACAAATTAGTAAATCGAAATAACAGCTATCAACTGAAACGTTTATTTTAAAATATTAGCCAATCACTAACCGAATAGTTAAGAAATATAGCCTATCAAACTGATTAACTAATCACTATTTGAACTTGTTAAAAATTTAGCCTATCAGGCTGATTAATTTATGGATTGTGAATTGTAGACAAAGAAAGGCAAGCAGACATTTTTATTTTTTGCCAAAGACACTGTACGTTGATCCAGTAAATAATTCTGATCTCCAATACTAATGAGACTGACTGCCACTACCTACCGCGTTATCTTATCGATGCAACTCTGTTAACTACCGTAACAATAGCTAAGCTTAGCAGCATAAATCATCCGCCTTTTTTGTGTGTTCTAGTAAATAACATAGAGAGGGTTTATTTGAGAATATAGGTGAGACAGAAACGCTAAATAGAAAACAGAATCTATCCCAATTCTTTTATTCGCTACAAAGATAGATACTGCAAAACAAAGTATATAAACACACTTGATAATATTGATTGTACAATCTAAATAGCCCTTTTATGAACTTCAAAGTATTTTTCCTCTTTGGTACCCTTCTCCCTTACGTGAACTGCAAAGATGAAATACCTAACTTGAGGCTAAAGTTGGTCTTTAGAGGCGGATTTGTTGAGGCAGCTCACTACATCAAACTCATCGTCAACGGCACCAAAGTGAGCACATGTCGAACAACTTCATATAAATGCAATTCTGGAGACTGGAAGTTTTCCATTACACCCAGAGAAGTCTACACCACATATTCTGACATTTATATCTGTAGATTCTTCATCAGGGAGTTGCCCGGCTATTTTATGGAAAACTTTTTGACCCATTACAAAACCAAGTTGAATAACTGTACCCACCTTACGTAATGACTTTCAATAAATCCGGTAGTTTAGTTTAATTTCATCAAATATAAATAATTGGAGTATTGTTTTGAACTTGTATTGTAGCTTGTTTACGCTGTACTACTATTTAAGTTGAAGCTTTTAGATTTATTCACAAGTGGTACATAAGCCCATCGCTACATCCTAAGCCAGCGTTCATCCATGCTATTCTGACCATCGCCCACTAAAACAGTCGTTGTACCACTTCTACTTTTCCTTTTCCAGATACTTTGCAAGCCATCCTTTTTTATAGCATCGATAGAAACAACCCAACAACTCTCGGTTACTAATTTAGTTTTCTAAGATTAAGCCTCTATAAGCATTTAGCACGAATTTCAAGTGTGAGCTAACATTATCTAAGTATAAGGTCTTGATTAGTTGCAAGAATAACAGAGGTATGATATTTCAGTGAAGTTGTACTTTTTACTATTTCTAACATAAAACCATAAACAATTATATTTATAACTAGCCTCCACCCTAGTGCAGGTTGAGTTCGAAACTTTTACTGGCTAGAAAAATTCTCGGTGTGGTATATTTGTCCCAAGGTCGACCCACCTCGAATTTTTTTATATATTTATAACTAGCCAATCTTCCCAGCTTCGCTTGAATTTATAATTTACCAGTTCTAATCGATTGTTTTAGTTTTTATATTGGTAGATGGCCATCAATAAGTTTCGAAACCATTAAACCTATCGAACCAAACAACCACCTTCACTTGGCATAATCATCAAACCTAATGAATTTACCAAAAACCATCAACCATTTAGATAAAACCAATTGAACCTATCAAATCAACCAAAAATCCCCAACTACTTACCTGAAACCATCGAGATTGTTAAATCAACCACAGACCACCAAACACTTGGCTAAAACCAATTAAACCTATACATAATACAACCAAAAACTACCAACCGCTTACCAAAACATTTTATTAAAAATATCCATACCTTTTTTTAGTACTAGTGGTGCCCAACCCAAAAGGGGGAGCCACCATGCATCTTTATTTGCAAATGGGTCAAACAAAGGGATTATCATAAATTAAAAAAAATCCTAATATAGCCCCTAGGTTATCAGCCTAGGAAGCTATATCAGATGGTGAGGAGGCTTTGGGGAAGCGTTTGTCTGGTGCCTGCTTTAGCTGGAGGACCATGGTGGACAGCATTGGGGTGGGAGCATCAGTGACCTGAGGTATAAAGAGGTATAATTAGGGGTTTTCTTTGCTAATGAGGCTGGCAGTGTCCATCACCTCAACATATTGAGCAAGTTGATGCTCAGCAAAATTGATGAGAGCCAGCACACAAGTAAATAACTTGATATGCCATTGGGTTTGGGGATAATTGAGGTCAAAAAGAGAAGTTTTTGCTGCATCAATGCAAGTTCCTCAATTTCATACTTTGCATCTTCCTCAAAATCTGTAAGTCTCGGGGAGTATCCTTTGGCTCTTGATCAGGCTATCTTTCTATTCCCAAATAAAAAGACACCAAAGAGGATGGTGGTACCCCTCATCACCCATGGCAATCTTGCTCACATAGTTGATAAGCAATGGGTGACAGCCTGTCCACTTTGGGTCCCTCCTCCAATTCCCTCACTCACCTTGGCAGAACTGTTGCAGGGAATTAGTGAAATCTGTAACAAGATTATCAAATTGAAATTGGTCAGATCTAATTTGGGTGGCAATCTTGCTGATGACCAGAATTCAAATGGCTGTAAAAGCATAAAGAATGAGATAGCAGCTGGATCACCTGATGGTTCCAATTTGACTCCCAAACCAGCAGAACAAATATTGGGTGCCATTGATGAGGGTTCAAAGCCTTCTGATAGTAATCTGGGTGTTGTGCCTGATATGCTACTGTCAACTGAATGAACAGTTAAATAACCAAGCATGGGCAGGTTGGCCACCTCAAACCTGTTCCCAACCAAATGGTCCTATCCCTATATAGGATAGCCTTGGGGGATTCCCGCCACTCATCAGGCTAAATGCTGTCATGCTAACTGTCAAAAACATAGTCAATCCTTGGCCGAGACGTTTGAAGTTGAACTGACAGAGACTTGGCCCACCACTGAATTTTGCAATGTCAGTTTCCAGAGAATAAACTCCCCCACTCCTGACCAATTTTCTGGTTAGGTCAAATTTGTGGATCCTGCCCATGACTTGTCACTACCCAATTGACCACTATTTAATCAGTTGCATAGCACTGAGAAAATTGTTGGTCAATTTTCTTATTTTCTTTTCCAAATAAAAATTTATTAAAAACCTCAAATTTTTATTTTTTTTCTTTTTGACCACATCCCAGATGGCATTCTCCTGGTGGTCCACCACTTCACACTCTGGGTGGGCCTTACCAATCCTTTTGGTTACCATGGTTCCTTCCATTGACAATTGATTTCAACGAGTTTGATATTTTTGGCTCTACAATCCTGTCCTCATGACCTTCTGGCAGTAATATACAGGGATTTTATAGCCCTATGTTCACCAACTACAAGAGAAAATCTGCCTCTCTACTACCCCCAACATAATGGCCTTAACTACCAAGAATCTCATGGAGACTATCACAGTAGTCCCCCCCTGTTACTAGAACCCTTGGGTCTGGAGCATACTCAGTGTGGTTTGCTGTCAGTATACTCCTAACCTTGTCATTTTGCCATCATTATGTGGTATCATATTTTCTGGCTCCATATCAAGTCGTACGGTCAGCAATGCCTCTGGCATTCTGACTTGCTTTCTGGATGCTCACGCATCCCAACTGGCAGGCCAGTCTAAACTTCTTCTGCTGTTTCCATGACATAATTGACCAACAATTACTTCCAGCCACTTCCACCTTGATTTTCAAATTGGGCGCCACAGTGGTTACTCTCTACCAGATGAACGTGCAATCAGTTGTATGTTGTTTGTTTCTTATTTGGTCATTTTCTGACTTCAGGAGAAGCATCAGTTCTATTTTGGGAAATCTTCTTCAAGCCACCCAAGAGGTGAAGATTGCATCTCCTCCTATTTCCTCCAGTCTGGAAAACAAATCAAGTATCCCTTCCCAAGAGATTGCCAATCAGGTTCTCGACGCACTCACCAAAGTACAAATGTGCACAAAAATTACACTCAACAATGCTTCTGCGATATCTCAGTCCCAACAAGGTCTTGCATTGCTAGATGCCATAGATGGTGATGCCCGCCGCTGGGTGAGAAGTCTCTTGTGTTCTTCCACACAAAAAGGAGACCCTGCCTCCCTGATGGCTGTTGTCTCAGCTGCCTTGAATCCCCTTGTGTCCAAATCAGACCATTTATTTAAACTGCTCTTTGCCATGGCTGAAGCCTCTAGTTTGGATTCTTTGATTTCTATCTTTTATGAGTTGGCTCCTGCGTCAGGACTACCTATCAACATGCTTCAGGCAGTCTTTAAAGCAAGTTTGGATTCAGTTTCCGCTCACCATGTGGTTTGGTCTACCACCCAAGGATCAATAGATCAAATAGGTTTTACCGCAACTACTATCAAAGCTTTGCCTCGCCACATTTCCTCATATCAGAAAGGGAATTTTATGATAGGATTCCCTAACAAAGATGTAGATGATGTCCCTGATACCAAAATAGTAGCGGATGTGGGCTCCAACCCTGCAGGAACCCCCGAGTCCAAGTTAGCATCTCCAGAGTTAACTATTAATGATTCTGTTCAAGCCCAGACAAAGGAAATGACTTTCCCAGCCCTAGTACTTCCAATTTTCACCCCAGCTAAAAACCCTGACCCTGGTCCTGACCTACCTATTATCTCATCAGTCACCCATGAGTCAGTCGAATCTCCAAATAAACAGAATTCCACTTATTTCCTTGTACCTATGAGAATTAGTATTGGTTCCCATAATATCTCCTTTGAAGCTCTGGTGGATACTGGAGCAGCGGGGAATTTCATGAGTGTTGAGTTGGCACAACAATTGAAACTAGATATGAATGCGGGCTCCTCAGTAATGGTGGCCTCCTCCACTTATCAGTCTTCATATATCATTCGCCACCCAATACACTTCTCAATTCACCAATATAACTTCTGTGATCATTTTTCAGCCATGCCAAACCTGGTGTTCCCGATGATCTTGGGTGTGGGATGGTGGCGCTGACAACATGTGAAGATTCATTTAGAATCTAATATGTTGTCATTTGCCAATGACGATTTGGAGGGAGAGTTCCCTCTGATCAATACCCTCAAGAAAATTCAAGGAACCAGCTCTATCACCACCCTAGTTACTTCCGCGGGCATTCTGGCCGAGTTTCCCAAAAACTCAATGCAATATCGCAGAATTTTTGACATAGAAAAGGTGGATCATTTGTCAAAACACACTAGGTACTATTGTGGGTTTCAAACAAACATGGTGTTGGTGAACATCAATTGCCCGCTGTATCCTCATACAGTGGAGGAAGAGGTTGCAATCAATACCTAGTTGGACGATATGTTAAAAAAGGTTGGTTGTTTAAAGAAACTTCACACGTCACCTCCCCTATCGTTTTTGCAAGAAAATTGGATGGATCGCTCCACCCTTGCGTGGATTATGGTCACCTGAACAAAATAACAGTTACAGATCCCTACCCATTGCCCCTGGAGCAGACAATCAGTCAGGCAATTGCCAAATCCCGGGTGTTCTCAAAACTCAACCTGGTGAACGCTTTTAACCAGATTTGAGTAATGGAAGGACAAGAATGGCTGACTGCAATTTGAACGAGGCGTGGCATTTTTCAATTTTGTGTAATGCTCTTCAGGTTGAAAAATGCTCCCGCTATGTTTCAACAAATGATCAACAACGCGTTAGGGATCTCCAGTTCTCCTGTGCTATTGCATATATCAATGATATCCTAGTACATTCCCCAACTCCCAAACAACATGATATCAACTTAGAAGCAGTGGTGGTTGCCTTGCATAAAGCAGGTCTGTTCCTCAAAGCTTCTAAGTACAAGTTTTATAAGGAAGAGGTTACATTTCTCAGAAACTTGGTACTTAAAGAAGGTGTCGCCATCCCCCTCAATAAATTAGATTTGATCTAAGAATGGCCAACCCCAACTACACAGAAGCAGCTTTGAAGTCTCTTGGGTACTATCATTTTTTTAAAAAAATTTTCCCCCGCACTCTCCCAGTTGGCCGCTCCACTCCATCCCCTCACAGGAAAAAACGTACCATTTTTTGGACCCCCGAATGCCAGCAGGCGTTCAAATTGATCAAGGAGGTGTTTGTGTCTCCCCCAATTTTGAAACACGCCGATCCCACCAAACTGTATATTGTCACATGCAATGCTTCATCAGTAGCTGTGGGTGCAGTGCTACTTCAGGACCATGATGGTCTTGAACATCTGGTTGCTTATTTTTCCCAAAAATTCACTGCTACAGAGCAATCCTGGGCCATTTACAAAAAGGAACTGGCTGCTGTTGCATGGGCATTAACTCATTGGTGGTACCTGTTGTAAGGTGCTTGTCATGAGTTAATGGTTTGCATGGATCACCAGGCTCTCTTGTATTTTTTCAAACCCCAAAAATTGGCACACCGGCAAGCCTGAACCTATCAGGACCTGTGCAGTTTTAACTTCAAATATGAATTCATCAAAGGGGCACTAAATGTCCTTCCTGATTTCCCAAGCCATAGTCCCGCTCACTGCCCTGTGGAACCTGAGGAAGTGGATCTCGTTACCATGATTCCTACCACTCAAATTCTGTCAATTGTTCCCTATGTTGTTTCCTCCGCCGCGTTGTCACCCAACAACCCGTTATTGGCCCAGTTGTTAGCTGATCAAATGGCCTGCCCTGAAGGCATAGAGTTGTATGAGCACTTGACTCACTCAAGTCCCAAACACTCCCTATATTCTTTAGAAGAAGGGCTCATTTACTTCGTTCTCATGTTTGGGTTCCCCCTCCTTCCGCCTGAACATATTCCGCACACACCATGATCCCCCCACGGTTGGACACCCCGGTAACAAGAAATGCATCAACCTGATCAAGTGAACCTTTAATTGTGCAGGACTGACTAAAGAGGTTCCAGCATGGATCGCCAATTGTGTTACTTGCGCTAGGGCCAAGTCAGACTGCTCCAGAAAAATGGTCTTCTGCACCCTTTACAACAGGTGGAAGGTCCATGGACCTCGGTGTCTGTAGATTTCATTGTCAACCTCCCATGTTCTAATGGGTTCACAGTGGTGATGGTGGTGGTAGATCGCTTTACAAAATTTTCCCTGTTTATCCCTCGTACTTCTGCAATTAAGTCAGAAGAAACTGCCCATCTGTTTGTTTGACATGTGTTTTTGATGTTCGGTCTTCCCCAAGAAATTGTTAGTGACTGGGGCACCCAGTTTACCGCCCAGTTTTGGAGTGAACTCTTGTCAATCCTTAAGATAACCCCCTGTCAATCCACGGCGTATCATCCCCAGTCCAACGGTCAGACTGAGAGGGTTAACCAAGTTCTCAAACAGTACCTGCATTGCTATGCAGTAGCAGCACAGGATACCTGGGCTGATGACTTGCCTCTCGCCCAATTTGCATACAATAATGGGACTCATGCATCCACGGGGTTTTCACCATATGAAGCAACGCTGGGCTATAACCCATCATTCTCAGTCAGATCATGCTTGCGACCAGAAGTTCAAGCTGCCACGGATCATGCTGCCCATATTCGATTGACTCAAGCCTTAGTGCAGGAACACCTCACTAAAGCCATCGATGATTATAAGTGATTCGCGGATTTTAAGCACCTTCTGGGTCATGAATTTATGGTGGGATCTTACGTCATGCTTGATACTCGCCATTTGCAAATCCAAACCCCTTCCTGCAAATTTGCCAGTAAGCGTTCAGGTCCTCACTTAGTGGAGGTGGTATTGGGTAATGGGGCGTTCCATTTGAAGCTTCCCGCACATTGGAAGCAACACCCAGTTTTCCATGTATCCCAGCTGCCTCCTTCAAGGGTGTAATTCCTATGGACCCAGAACCAATCATTGTCAATAATGAGGAAGAAGCTGAGGTGGAGGCCATCTTGGAATCTCAGAAGTTGCAACGATCAGTCTAATACCTTGTGGCCTGGAAAGGTTATCCAGCGTATGAAAACAGTTGGGCCAAGGCGCACAATTATGTGAATTGCATGGCTCTGGTTGATAATTTCCACACATCCCACCCTAAGGCTCCCCGCCTGCTCCAGAAGATCGCGACAATTATGGCTATCAAGTTACCCAAAGCGCATAAGAACGTGGCTCTGGTGCAGTTTTCTGGTGGGGGTGCCCTTCCTTTGGAAAAAGAAAAGGGTAATGTAAGTCTCGGGGAGTGTCCTTTGGCTCTTGATTGGGCTATCTTTATGTTCCCAAATAAAAAGACACCAAAGAGGATGGTGGTACCCCTCATCACCCAGGGCAATCTCGCTCATGTAGTTGATGAGCGATAGGTGACAGCCCATCTGCTTCAGGTCCCTCCTCCAATTCCCTCACTCACCTCGGCAGAACTGTCACAGGGAATTAGTGAAATCTGTACCAAGATTGTCAAATTGAAAATGGTCAGATCTAATTTGGGTGGCAATCTGGTTGATGGATGAAATTTGAATGGCTGTAAAAGCATGAAGAATGAGATATTGGCTGGATCACCTGATGGTTCCAATTTGACTCCCAAACCAGTAGAACAAATATTGGGTGCCATCAATGAGGGTTTGAAGCCTTCTGATAGTAATCTGGGCGTTGCACCTGATGTGCTACTGTTGACTGAACAAATGGTTAAATGACTGAGCGTGGGCAGGTTGGCCACCTCAAACCCGTTCCCAACCAAATGGTCCCATCCCTATATGGGATGGCCTTGGGGGATTCCTGTCGCTCGTCAGGCTAAATTCTGTCATGCTAACCATCAGAAATGTAGTCAAGCCTTGGCCCATATGTTTGAGGTCAAACTGACAGAGACTCAGCCTGCCACCAAATTTTGTGATGTCAGTTTCCAGAGAATAAATTCCCCCACTCCTGACCAGTTTGCCAGTTAGGTCAAATTTATGGATCCTGCCCACGACTTGTCACTACCCAATTGACCACTATTTAATCAGTTGCATAGCACTGAGAAAATTGTTGGTCGATTTTTTTATTTTTTTTTCCAAATAAAAATTTATTAAAAACCCCAAATTTTTATTTTTTTCTTTTTGACCACATCCCAGATGGCATTCTCCTGGTGGTCCACCACTCCACACTCTGGGTGGGCCTTACCAATCCTTTTGGTTACCATGGTTCCTTCCATTGACAATTGATTTCAACGAGTTTGATATTTTTGGCTCTACAATCCTGTCCTCATGACCTTCCAGCAGCAATATACAGGGATTTTATGGCCCTATGTTCACCAACTACAAGAGAAAATACGCCTCTCTACCACCCCTGATGAAATGGCCTTAACAACCAAGAATCTCGTGGAGACTATCGCAGTAGTTCCCCCCTGTTACTAGAACCCTTGGGTCTGGAGCATACTCAGTGTGGTTTGCCAACAGTATACTCCTAACCTTGTCATTTTGCCATCATTATGTGGTATCATATTTCCTGGCTCCATATCAAGTCATACGTCAGCAACGCCTCTGGCATTCTGGCTTGCTTTCTGGATGCTCACGCATCCCAACTGGCAGGCTGGTCTAAACTTCTTCTGCCATTTCCATGAAAAAATCATGAGGAAAATTGGGGATAGGAATACCCTTGACAAGGGGCTCCATTGCCCCATGGAGTTGCTGGTGGAGGAGGGTGTTGGCTGGGGCAGCTGCAACTGCCATATCGTTGATATTTTTATAAATGGGAAACCCATTTTTTTGGATAAAAACAGTGGGAACATGATTTGGGAGGGTCAATAAAGAACTCCTCCAAAGCAAAATCAGGTTTTATGTGGCATAGCCATTTATCCTCCTCAATCCATTCAAGAGCCTTGAATGTATTGGATTCAGCCAGCGCTGGGCCAGCCACAGGAATTGGGGCTATGGCTGGAGCTGATTGGCCATATGCTGTCAACCATAGTAGCTCAGTTGAAACTGGTTCAGCCATCGACTCAGGATTCTGTAAACTGGTTGAATTTTTCAATTTTTTTTTAATTTCTAAATTTTGATTAGCTGCTGCTTTTGAAGCAGCGCCAGGATTCGCTGACATTGAGGGTGGGAGGATTGAGCCCCATTTAAAAAAGTTGGGGTGAGGCAGCCACTGGGGTGGCACCTGAGCCCTGAGCGGCGGACACAGTAGAAGCAGCAACTGTGGGACACTTGCACTTTGAGTGGTCAAGCTCAAAGCACAAGGGGCAGATAGCGCAGCCATTTTGATGTGCACCCAGAATGGGTGATCAGGGGCAGATCTGATGACAGTGCGGGGGGGAATCACAAGGTGAGAGTTGTGATGAAATGGATGGATTGTTGCAAAGGTGAAAGGCCCTGCCAACCAATCTGCCCCATTGGGAACCACAAACTGCAACATGAGGTCTGTGCTGTAAATTGCCAAACCCTCTGTGAGCTCATGGCAGAGGAGTTCAGAGGAAAGAAAAGAGGGCAACCCGGCAAATTGGACCACCAAAGTGGCCTCATCCAAAAGCCAGGTGCTGACTTTAGGAATGGGAATTTTTTATAAATGATTTGCAACTTGGCTGCTGCAGCAGCAGCTTCTGAATGGAAGCTGAGGTTGAAATACCTCTTAAAGGGGCAGAAGTCATTAAAATTGGCAGGTTTGAAAACCGCCGTGGCCTTCTAAATGATGGACGCGCTTGCATATCAGAAAAGATTCCCATATTTGACCTGGAGGCCAAAATGCAAATTGCTCTGTGGGAGCACCAAAGGGCTATGGAGCACCGCCTAAGAGCTTGCGAGGTGATGGGCCAAGTCCCAAGGGGGGACATAATGCCTGGTAGCATTGGGAGGGCTAGCAGAGCCAGCCTGGGCGCGCTTCAGCGGCAGCCAAAAGATGCCATATGGCAGTGCACCATCACCCCAAGCCAGAGCAGCAGGCGTTAATTGCATCAAAATTGGTAAGTTTTGGCTTGATCAAGTGGTTGTTTTTTGTATTTTTTATAAAAAGTCCGAGTTTTGCTTTGATTTGGGTATCAAAGTGAAAGAAAGATTCTCCATACCTTTACTATAATAAAAAATTACAAATATTGGTAAGAGGGAATTGCTGATACAAGAGTTTCAGATGGGATAAAAAGACTGGGAATGGAAGCCAAAAATCAGTTAGTATTGCCAACCAATCCTGGTTGGCAATTACCATCACTAGCCCCAGTCTAGCTTCAATGAGCTTACTTGCCATTGGCTCTGGAGTCTATAAGGTCATATAATCATATTTGATGGTGGATCTGGGTGCAAATGCTAGGTATGCAGCTATAAAACACCCCAGGATTGGGGTACAAGGACTTTGAGATCCACAAGGGATGATTGGAGAGTGCCCTGATTATACTAAGTACCAACCCTTTGTAAAGGGGTTGTTTATGGCTCAATTGTTTGGCCACAATTACCAAGTGAACTATTCATATACTGTAGTGATAAAGATCTTTTGGAGATAAATTAGATGGTTAAGAAGCTTCACAAAGAAAAAGTCTTAAGAGGGGTGCAGATCCAGGGTTTTTTTTGCCAGAAATTAGTAACCTCATAGCTGACCAGTACTTTTTGAACATGAACATTTAAAATAGTGTTGGCCACTATACGCTTTGGGTTCAGCGCACATATGGCATCTTTAAAGAGGTAATGCAGGATGCAGTACTTGACCATATTATTATCCTGGTATTTTGCATTCCAAATGATTGAATGCTGGGTGTGTTAGAAATCCAGAGTGCTTAGGAAAGACCTGGATTCCTTTGTGGGTATAACAGAGCCCACAAGGCTATCCAAAGTTCACAAGGCATTGCTGGTTTCAAGGCGCTGTAAGTGGGTACATTGGAGGAGGAACTGGAAAAGGGCAGAATTGGGAGATTGCAACCCATTTTAGTTTATTAATATAGATAAAAAAGAAAGATTTTCAATAAGTTTTTTTTGCTAAAAACAGGAAAACTAAGTAAGATAAAACAACATCCTATTATTAGCAGAGTGCTGGGTCTTATGCTGTGATGTGAGGGAATTTCTAAGCTGAATTTAAATTTTTAATTTTATTTGAGGTACACCGACCAGGGGACAGACATTACCAATACTCAACGAGCAAAAGAACTGAACAAACAAAATGAAACAATAAAATCAAAACAAACCTCCAACAAGGCGGGAAGTGGAATACTGCTAATCCACCATGGCAGAGGGTGAGAGGGGTCAGGCAGCTCTTCTACAGGCATTTTCTTCAAGACATAATCATTATAATTGTAGTAATGAACAAAGGGAGAGCCAGGGCGATGGGGCATCAGCGTGGTGTAGGTGAATGTTGGTGAAAATGAGTTCTTCTTTTTCAAGATCTGCTTGGAGGACAGAGTTAGCAAATTCCGCTAGGTAATGTTCAGCTTGAATGTGGAGAATCGGGGAGTTGGGCAAAATTGGATATACTTTGGTGGTTAATTTTAGCAGATGGGTCAAAATCTTCTAGTTTCGCCACATTTACAACAGCAGCTTCAGCTTCATTAAGAAAATTGGTTATTTTGCCTCATTTTGCTTCAGGGAGATCAGGGGGAAAGGTGAGTGTGGTCAGTTTTTCATGGAATTGAGAAATTGAATGGCCCTTTACTTTGCAGAGGTTTGGGCAATGGGGTGAGGCCAATGCTAAGTCTAGCTGGTGGTCATTTTGATAGGGGATGGCATTAAGTTTAGGAGTGAATCATTTGAGGGTAGGGGTTTTTCAAAACCAGAATTGTAAAATTCACCCCAACCATAATTGAATTGGTTGGGAGGTTCACTGGATTCCTCATTCATGATAATTTACCTGATTTATCAACCGCAGCCAATAGGTCCCATGTATTTGGTTCATGAGAATAGTGGATGACAAATTTGGATGGGTAATAGTCAAATGGTCAGCTTGGGTGTAAGTGGTGGTCCAATCCTGACTCTGATTGGTGAGGGGTGTAATTGGGTGAGTTAATGTGATTGGTTGATTTGGTGTGAGCCAATTTCCCACTATGGATCATCAAACAAAAACGTTGAGTGGGAGGGAGTAACAAAACACCCCATTCAGGATCCGCTGAATAGGGCTCAGAAGCCACATCAGAGGAAGTGGCATGGGGGCAGGATTTTTTGTAATGGTCAAACCCAAAACAGAGGGGACAAATCTGGCAACCATTATTCACATGAGCCCAAAAAATGTTCTCAGTGCTTCTGCAATATGAGCATAGGGGGATTTGTTGGGCTATGGCAGGGTGGTGTGGTATTATAGTGGCAGTTGCACGAGGGGCAGCAAGGCGCTTTGCACCAAAGGGAACAGTTAAGATAAAGTTAGTCTGAGACCCATAAGCCAGAAGCCCACTATCAATTGATCATATAAAATTTGGAGTGGGAGGTGGGAAAGGAGGGATGCAAAGGACACAACTATTGTGGCATCTGAAGGGAGGCGAGTTTGGGTAGTAGGTATGGGAGTGTTTTTTAAACAAGGGGAGTAGAAGAAGCTGCTGCAGCGTCCTCCTCCAAATGGAATCCAATGTCAAAATAGCCCTTAAATGGGTGGAAATCATTAAAGCCAGCTGGTGCAAATGCAGCAGTGGAAAATTTGATAATTGCCTTGTCAGCATTTGGGAATAAACGCCCATAGTCAACATGTAGGCAAAATTAGATTGACGAATGAGGGAGGGTGATAGGATGGGGGAGAGAAGGGTGGATGTGTGCAAGGTGGAGCGGTAAGTCCCATGGGTGGATAAAACTGCAGGTAGAGGTTTGAAGGCTATTTGAACCTGTGTGAACGCGTTTGCCTGCAGGGTTTATGCTAGGCGGTGGAACATGGCTCCTCCACATTGGAGCAGCAGGCGGTGGATCCAAGAACATCAACAGGAAAAATGGATGTGACCAGATGGCAGTGGTAAAATTAAACTTTTTTATAAAATTCACTCAAAAGTGATATCAAGCAAGAAAAAGTTTGCTAAGCTGAATTTAAGTATTAGGGAATATTTGCCAAATTTAGATTACTATAATTAACAGTTTGAAACACTGGTTTACAATTTCACACTATCTGGGATCATTGCCGTGATAAACTCTTAGTAGCAAAACTGATGGCCAAAGTCCCCATTCTATTCTCAGGCAATTTTTTAGAATCTCAGAATGTCCAAATTAATGTTTATATTTTTAGAATTTTATGCTAGTTTAATCCCAGCTTTTGACATTTTCTTCTGACTTATTGCATAAATTTGCATTGCTAGGTAATTTTCCCCCTTAGAATGACTCCTGGTTGAGCCTCCTGTGGGGGACAGGAAATGAAACATGGTATAGGACTTCTTAACTTTTCAAAAGTCTTAAAAAGCTAACTTAGTTTTCACATAAAATTTTACAGATTTTGACAATTGGATAGATTTAGGATGAGGACTAGATGAGAAAAAGACTTGTGGCGAGAAATGAGGGGCAGCAGCTACCCATCTTTTATCCCAGGTATTTCCTAGGTCAGAGATCTGGGTGAGGGAAAGGGCTTTGAGGTTTGAACCTTTTTGGTTCCAAAGGGATTGACACCTATGTCCAGCTTGATGGCTGGCACTTGAGGCCTTACATTACCCTTCCCTTTACAAGAAAGACTCACGCCACCTTCTGGAGCTTTTTCAAGGGCATAGTTTTTGTGAGGCGTGGGAAGTTTGATGGCAACTAAGGTGGTAATCTTGGACGAGTCTGGCGTGGAGCACGAGGTTTTTCCTTGTAAAACTTCCTCTAGTAACTCTTAACAGTTGTTACAGTTCTTTGATGGGACCCAGCTGTTCCCATATGTAAAATAGCCTTTCCACCCCACAAGGTAGTGCACTTGGCGTCTAACCCGCCTTGAATACAAAATATTTCCTACTTTAAATTTGGGGGCTCCCTCTACCATGATGGGCTCAACCTCCACTGGTTTTTCTTTAAAAGGAGATAGTGAGGAAGCATGAAATAAGGCGTGGATTTTCTAATGAAGAGGCAATCTCAAGTGGGAAGCTCCATTGTTCAGGACCTTAGGAATAGGGAATAGTCCTTTTTTTCTTGCATTCCAGCTTCTGACATGGCGTCTAAAGTGCTGATTATTGGTATCCACCATTACCAATTCGTCTTCCTGATAGTTTGATTCCTCTTGCCGCTTCTTGTTCTCAAAAGGCTATGCATCCTTTGTTAATTTAGTTAACTAGTTCTGTATTGTTTATAGACTTCCAGATTTGTGTAACAAAGCCGTCTGCTTCTGGAAAGTTGTTGCGCGTTTGAGGCCCAATAGTAAAAGCAGGTTTATGCCCCAGGTTAGCATACATGGGGATACCCCTGTTGAGAAGTAGAGGTAGTTATTGTATGAGAATTATTCCAGAGGAAGGTCGGCTCTCATGTATCCTAAGAAGCGGTACCATAGAATTGAAGATAAACTTATCCAGGTATTGGTAAGTGCATTTTGTTTGACCATCTCTTAAGTGTGATATGCTGAAGAACTGCATGGCTTAATCTTTAGCATACTACACCAGGTATCCCAAATTAGAGAGGCAAACTGAGGTTCATTGTTGTTGACTACTTACTGGTGAACCTAAACAAGGTAAAGACAAGCCACAAAAACAACCTTGCCACGTCTTCAGCTGTAGTTGATGTAATAGAAGTAATAAAGATGGCGTATTTTGTGAAGCATTCTACAACCACTATAAACGCTTCATACACGCAGAACATTAGTTAAATTACAATGAAATCCACTAAAAGTGATGTCCATGAGCCTACCGCTTATTGTTGTGGGTGGAGAAGGCCGTTCTGCCTTAAAATATCTGATTTGGATTAAGCGCAGATCAAGCATTGTTTGATCCATATGGGAAACTCCTTAATCAGTTCAATCCAGCTCTGCCATAGTTTGATAAAGGTAATGCAATTTTATCCAGGGTTCCCCATAGTGGAGGATCATTTTGTTTCCTTGACGTGGAAATGAAGAGAGAAGAAATTCATACCTTATCATGAATATTACCTTTATATATTTGGGAATAACATCCAAAAGGTTCTCTATAAGCATCAATTTTTGTAAAGAGGTCTAGACCTTCAAGGTCTGATGACTGAGATGCCAAAACAGCATCAAGGAGATAGACATCAGTAAGAAGATCAAGGGACCATGTCAGGAACAGTAACCTGAACTGGTGGCTCAGGATTGTGTACAAGGATACTATGGATGTTGAATCAGTGGGATTTATACTTGGACTTGGGTTGAGTTTGTGTCTAGGTTTAGGATTTGGGGCGGTGAAGAAACTGTGGCAATGGCGGGAGGTGGATGATAAAGAGCTTACTCAGGGGTCCTTTAACCAAGTCAGAGTCTGTATCCAAAGCGGTCACCATTGATTGATTAAGTTCATATATCTGGTGAAATACAGAAAGCTCCCATTACAAACTCATACTTAAATTGAAGCTGAGGAGGTAATTATATGTTCTAGTCTGCTTGTGGGCCAACTTCTGGGGGCTGCAATTATATTTAAAAAAATTATGATCCATGTGCACCACCATGGCATGCTTGGCATACAGCAAAAGATACCACAATTGTATTAATTATCATGAAACTGCAGACAACTCTTTATCATAGATGGCCCAAGGGCGCTCCGTGATGCATAACTATTAGAAAATATGCCACCTGATATTGCTTCCTTCAATGTCTTGCATAATGACATCCAAACGTCAGTGCCAGAGGCATCACAAGCCACAACAAAAGAGTATCCTAATATGAATGATGCAGCGCTGGGTGGTAATAACTTTATTTATTGATTTAAAATCCTGTTTAACATCTGGTAGTCCAAAGGAGCTGGGAGTTACTACCAGTGATTGGGTAAAGGGGCGAGGTTTATTCTGATATAGCAGGTGAGCTTTTTAGAGCAGGTAACAGACCCTAAGAAGATGTGCAATTGTTTCTGAGTTAATAGAGTGGTCAGGAACAGATAGCCTTCAACTTAGAAGGCGCGATGGCATACTTGTTAACTTTTGCCAGTATTGAGTGAATCTAAAAAGCTGGCTGCACAGATTTAAATCCATTGAGCAACGGATGGATGATATGAAGATCGCCAACACTTGATAAATAGCAATAATATAGAAATATAAAGCTATTATTCAGATGAGCACTACTTTATTATATCTCAGACATAGTAGACTACTTCTGCTAACTTTCTCCTTTCTTCATACTAAATACTCCTACTTTCAATTCTCTTGCTCAGCTCTTAAGCCTCAGTACCCTTAGTTGGTTTTAATCCTTCTGCTTAGTCAATCTCTTTTTCACTACAATTTTAGGGGTTTTGTTTAATCATTTAGGCTCCAGAGGAATTCACACTATTCCCAAAACATTATTGTCTAGATTAATTCGCTTCAAGTTGACATAATCTACCCAAACCTTGAGGCTCACCTCAACTAATAAAATATGATCTGCCAAACATATGGCTTATTATCAAGCCATACCATTTCTTGACATTACCCCTTGACTGGATGATAAGTCTCCTATTTCTTATACACCTGAAGGAACTTCAGGTGTACTCAGTTGATATTTCAACCACCCAAGGTTTCTTAATGGTGTAGGCTTTTGTTAGAACTTCACCATTTTTCAGTGGTTCAGGAACTTAGCTAGTGTGCCAGGATCAACAGTATGAGGACTTTTGACCTCTTGCTACGCTGCCTTCATTGGCGTCAGGAGTAAGTGGTAGCGCCAACCACTCTCTAGATGCTCGACCCAACATCTAATCCTTGGAAACGGATCAGGAGGCACCTGATCCATGCATTGGTTCAGATCGGGTGAAGTTTGATCCAAATGTGGCCCTGATTCAATGGGCATCGAACTTGGTAAGTTTGGAATTGGGAGAAATCACCATCCCAAATCTGAATCACCTCCACGGAATAATGACAGGCTTACATGGGGCGTGGAGGTGATCTGGTGGGATGGCGAACCTTTGCTAACAATGTGGTGGTTGGGGCTCAGAAGAGTCTAACTAAAAAAACCTTATTCAATATCTGCAGTGCACTATTTAAGGGAAGACGTTGCAGCCCTGTAGGGCAGTTGCATCTTCTATGAAGAATTCAGAAATAAAGGATATTAGCTATCTTTGATAACATTGAGTTTATTTTAGTAAAATAATCAGATCAGATCAAAGTCATGAGCTCCACTAGTGAGCTCAGTGTGGCTTGGCGTCGTTCTCGGCCCTTTCCTGGTCTCAGATCCTGCTATTGATGTGCAGTGTCGTGGGAGCAGTGATAGGAGAATACGTGGCAATGATGAGACATGGCGGTCAGGTTCAGGGATGAGCCACTTCAGGCCTGTACCTAGTATGGTCAGTAACCTGGCTCTTAATGCCCATTCATTTGTTGCATATTGGCACAAACCCGCCCATTACATTAGACGCAACTCTAATACTTTCTTGTCAGTTTTGTGGGGCCCACAAGAAGAGGTGGTGGCCCCAGGAGGGGAGGAATGGTACCGCCATGTGTTGATGGTGGTGATGGTGAGCTTTTCACTCACGTTTGTAATAATAGAGGTGATTTGAGTGTGTGGTTTGAGACCCATTAGGATGGAGGAACACCAAGGGGGAACTGAATCCCAAAAGGTCGGGCAGCTTTAGAGAAGATTCACCAAGTGGTGTCGCAGATTTATTTTCAGGCGCGGTTGGCTCAGGCAATGGGTGGGGAGACCCCTTTCTCATTGATCACGCAAATTGTGGAGGCAATATTCCCCAAACTTTCTGGGAGGGTGCAAGAGTTGGTTGAAGAGCAAAGACGCCTTCCCGGATCCATGGATGAGAGTGTGGACAGGAATGACCGGGCGGCCTGTCTGGATGAGGCGCAGGATGAGGCATGGTCAGCTCTGTTGACAGTAGGTCAGGGCCAAGGTTCAGTGGAAGAATATGGGCGGATTTTCTGACCATTGGCAAAAGCAGCGAGAGTCTAGGATTTGCAATCGTTGTGAATGTCAGACAAGGGCTGCAAGCGGACATGTTGGCCACCATGGCGGCTTCTAAAGTTCAGGGTTTGTTGGTGGAGGAGATTGCTTTAGAGAGGCAAGTGTAAAAGAAATTGGCGTTGGCACAGAACCGGTGAGAGGATTCAATGTCCCCAGGAAGGGTCTAGTCGCCTGTCATTGCCAGCAGAGGACGAGGGGGCTGGCAGGGTTCTTCACAGAATTTTGGGAATATCCATGGGGGATCCCGTCAGGGTAGTGGTGAGGAGTCAGGAAGAACAGGCCAGGGGCCCAGGCAGAGCTATAGTCCCCGACCTACTTTACCTGAAAATTTGCAATCTGAGAATGCTTCTAACATTAAACATTCTTCTTTGCTTTATCCTAGGTTACTTATTCCAGTCGAGTTATACTTGCATGGTCAGACTGAGAAGGTGCTGTCTCTGTTGGATACAGGGGCCAAGGAAAATTATGTGGAGTTTTCCTTAGCAGAACGTTTAAAGTTGGAGATGAGAAGGGGTCCTGAGGTGGTGTTTGCCAATGTATTGAGAAGAACCCCATTGTGAGTTCTGGAGCCCTTGATTGTCATAAGGCAGAACCCCTTTTGGTTGAAGGAGGGTTTCTGTGCGATCCAGAATCTGGCCCACCCCATGGTGCTGAGGATGCAATGGTGGCATCAATTCCAGCCATGGATTGATGTGTTGCATAAAACAAGTACCTTATCACCCCAGATTAAACCTTGGATGACATGGAAGATGGAGGTTGGGGGCGACGTCCCAAGAGGATGCAGAAGCTTAGGGGAAATGCAGGAGGTAGAGCTCCCACCCAAATATAGTGACTTTGTCGACATATTTATCCCATCAGAAGTTTGCCTTTTTCCCCTACAGGTTCTTTTGCATTCTCCTTTCAGTTCAAGGAGGGATCGACGCTTCCCAGGGGATTCCTGGTATATGCTATTAATGAACAGGCCAGGGAAGAATTGGAGAGCCATGTGGAGTCAATGTTAAACAAGGGTTTGATTGAGCCTTCCATGTCTCCAGTGGTGTCTCCTGTGTTGTTAGTACTGAAGGTGACTACACCCATGTGTGGATTTCCAACGTTTAAATGTAGTCACGGATCCAGATCTGTATTCAATGCCCCTTTTTGAGGACATTTTTCTGATGGTTACTGGATGCATGATATTTATGAAGCTCAACCTCACTGATGCGTCTAATCAGATTTTGGTGATACCGGAGCATCAGCAATACATGGCGTTCAAGTGCCACCTGGGGGTGTACCAGTATCGTGTAATGCCATTCAGGCTGAGGAATGCTCCGGCGGTGTTCCAACAGATGATCAACCATGTCCTTGGGGGATGATCAGACGATGCTGTGCTGCTTATATGGACAATATTCTAGTGTTCTCACAGTCCCAGGGGGAGCATGTACAAGATGTTTGGGAAGTTCTGGGGGCGATTGGCCATATAGGTTTAAGGTTGAAGCCCTTCAAGAGCGAGTTAAACTGGAGTTTGGTAACATTCCTTGGCAACGTGGTATTCCAGAATAGATTGGGGGTGTGTCCAGATAAGCTTTGGGCATTGCGGGCATGGAAGGCCCCCACAGATCAGATGGGGATGCGAAGTTTTTTGGGTTCATTAAACTTCCTTCGTCAGTTTGTGAAGAATCTTTCCCAGACAGCCTTATCACTCACACGTTTGACCCAGGACGTTCCATTCATATGGGGGAAGGAGGAAGCGCGGGCGTTTGAATTACTAAAGGGTAAGTTATTTACTGCACCTGTGCTGGCCCATCGGGATCCTGGGAAACACTTCGTGGTCAATATGGATGCTTTATAATATGCTGTGGGGACGGTATTGCTCCAGGAAGGGGAAGATGGGTTGGAGAATTTAATGTGTTACTTCAGCCACAAGTTTCTCCTTGAAGAAACGAACTACCCAATATATGATAAGAAACTATTGGCGATGATGGTGGCCTAGCGTGAATGGCAACATCACCTGCTCTATGCCCAGCTTCCTTTTGTTATTTGAACGGACCACAAAGCCTTGGAGTATTATTGCCAACCCAGAAAGATGAACTGCGACAAGCCAGATGGCATGTGGAGCTGGTCTGATATGATTTCCAGGTGGAGTACAGGCCTGGGGCTTTGAATGTCCTGGAGAATTGGTTGAGTCAAGATGGAGATTTTGTGTATGAGAAGGGGGAATTGAAGGAGTTCAACACAGCGATGATGTTCTGACTGGACCAATTTGTGATGAATGAAGATAGGGGGAGTGTGTTGGGGGAGGAAGTTCATTGGAAGCAGAGGAGCGCAGAAGTCGCATGAAGGCTGAAATCCAAGATGACAGAGGGCCAGCTGCACCGGTACCATGTGGATTTCATTAAGAGGTTTAGGTGTTATACCACAAGTTGTGTGTATGGGTAACTAACCCATCATTACAATGGAAGGTAATCTGGGCTTCTCATGACCATCCGCTGGCAGGTCACCCAGGAGTAGGGAAGATGATTTTTTGGTACAGTGGGAGTATTTGTGGCTGGGCCTTCATAGGGATGTCCAGAAGTACGTGTGGGAGTGTTTGGTATGTGCAAAGTCAAAGCCATCAAGAAAAACACCATCAGGTAAGTTGAATCTGCTGCCATTATCAGAGGCCCCTTGGAGTTCAATCAGGGTCAATTTCATATTGGGACTTTGAAAGGCGCAGGGGAAGGACGCGATAATGGTGGTCATAGATATGCTTACCAAATACGCTGAGCTCTTCCCATGTACTGAGAGTTTTTCAATGAGGGATACGGCAATGATTTTCATTGATGAGGTGTTTTCCTGACATGGATTACCTGAGGAGATCATTTCAGACTGTGGTCCACAATTCATTTCGAGATTCTGGTCAAGTCTACTGGGAAGTTTTGAAATCAGGCAGGTCAGTCCTTGGCATACCATCCACAATTCAATAGTCAAACAGAAAGGGTGAACCAGATACTTGAACAGTATCTGCAGTGTTATATGTCCAATTGACAGGATGATTGGGTATCGTGGGTCCAGATTGCCCAGTTTGCTTACAACAACCACTCTCAATTCTTGACAGGAATGTCGCCGTTTTTCACGAATCATGGACTCAACCCTAAATTGAATGGGGGTTCTGTGGGTGGCGTATGTCAGGGGGCGGATGAAATGATTTTTACCATATCAGAAATCAGAAAGATGCTATGGGGAAACTTGGAGCAGGAGATAGCTCAGAAGAAGCAGCAGGCTGATTGTCAAAGGGCGCCAGATCTGGCGTTTCTGCCTGGGGACTAATTATTGGTGGCGGCTAAGAACTATGCCATCCCAGTCAAGAGTCATAAGCTGGGTCCAAAGTTTTTGGGCCCATACTAGATCATCTAAGCCATTAATTGGGTCGCCTTTGAGTTGAGTTTGCCAGTGGGTTCCAGAGCCCATCCGGTGATTTACGCTTCCCAGTTACAGGCTTTTGGGGGTGAGGGGCTAGAGCGCCCCAGTCTGCTGAATCCTAGAGAAGGGGAGATGCCAGAATATGAGGTGGAACGGATAATGGATGCCAAGTGGGTGAGAGGCCAACAGCAACTGCTGGTGAAGTGAAAGGCTATCTGGTAGAGGAGGTGATGTGGCAAATGATGGATGACTGTGTGTGGTGCCCAGAGAAGGTCCAGGAGTTTTGGTCTTCACAGGGGGGTGATGTAACGGATCAGGAGGCACCTGATCTGTACATTGGTTTAGATTGGGTGGAGTTTGATCCAAGTGTGGCCCTAATTCAATGGGCATCAAGCTTGGTAATTCAGAGCTGGGAAAAATCGCCATCCTGAATCTATATTCCCTCCATGGAATGATGACGTGCTTACATGGGGCATGGATGGTGATCTGATGGGATGGTAAATCTTCACTAATGATGTAATAGTTGGGGCTTAGAAGAGTTTAACTAAAAAAGAAAGCTTATTAATATATCTGCAGTGCACTATTTAAGGGAAGACGTTGCAGCCCTGTAGGGCAGTTGCATCTTCTATGAAGAATTCAGAAATAAAGGATATTAGCTATCTTTGATAACATTGAGTTTATTTTAATAAAATAATCAGATCAGATCAAAGTCATGAGCCCCACTAGTGAGCTCAGTGTGGCATTGGCGTCGTTCTCGGGTTCTTTCCTGGTCCCAGATCCTGCTATTGATGTGCAGTGTCGTGGGAGCAGTGGTAGGAGAATACGTGGCAATGATGAGACATGGCGGTCAGGTTCAGGGATGGGCCACTTCAGGCCTGTACCTAGTATGGTCAGTAACATGGCTCTTAATGCCCAACTCATTCATTGCGCATTGGCATGAACCTGCCCATTACATTGGGGATCTCTCTTTTTTTTTTTTTTTAGTACTAGATGGTCCCAACCCAAGGGGGGATTCATCGATGTTTATTGAATTACGCCTGGGCTCCTAAGAGCCTGAGGCGAGGGAAGGGGAGGGAGGAGGCATCGAGAAAGGGAGGGGGTTTGCGCGCCAGAGCCGTGCTGCAGTGACAACTGAGCGGGGGAGGGTTGGCGACATAGTGCAGACCTTCAGGGCCATCTCAAAGTGTACCTGAAAGTGGGTGATCATGTGTGGAAGGGTCCACACCTGCTGGTCAAAGGCAGCACGAAGGAAGGAGTTATGGATGGTCCAGATGGCTGTGGCATAGGCGAGGACACGGAGGGGTCGGTGGCAACCAGGCAATGTCTGCTCAAACATGAGGTCTTGCACAGGGTGTCCAGACCAGGGCTGAGCATGGAGGAGCGCGCGGGCCTTTGGCCAAAATGCGGCGACACCTGGACAGGTGAAAAAACGATGGAGGTGGGAGTCAATAGGCTCCACACAGCGGGGGCAGCTTCGGTGCTGGAAGGTAGGGCCAGTCCGGTCCCCTGTCCTGTATGAACAGTGGAGCACTCTCCATAAGGTGTTGGACACCTTTGCTGACAGGATGGGGTGATAGACGTCCTTCCACAATTCCTTAAGGTCAAATCTCACGGAGGGAGGGAGGAGCTCAAGGAGTCTTGGGCGGATGGGAGGACGATCTTGGGGGTTGAGGCGAGTTGTGACAACTTGTCCATTGTGCACAATTGCATGGCGACGTGGGCTGAGGCCAGGGCCTTCCCTTCTGTATGGGAAGGCATGGTGGATCCGCGCGCCTACTCGTTTCAGGGCAAGGAGAGCCTGGTTCCAGTAGGGGGATGAGGATGGTTTTAGGCGATGGCCTGGGTGGTTTGTGAGCCACTCCCCTAATGAGGTCAGAGATGCTCTAGGAAGACCCAGAGCTGCTGACACTGACTGGCGGAGGGCGGGCGCCCATTGGGGCATGGGGGTCGCGTCCCAGCAGACAATCGGCCATAGGAACTTCAGGAAGATTGTGGTGGCGTGGGATCGCGTGTCCAGAAGCCCTAGGCCCCCTTCATTGCAGGGTCGGGCAATGGTTGAGAGGGCTATTGGTGGATGGTTTGAGCCCCAGATCCAATAGCGGAGGAGTACATTGAGCCGCGTATAAAAGGCATCTGTGAATGGGCAGACGTGCGCTAGGAACCAGACTTTGAAGAGGAGGAACACATTGGCCATCAGAGCTCGACCCTGGGGGGTGATGTGCCGCCGGTTCCAGCTGGCAATCCTGGAGTTAACTGCTGCAAGGAGCAAGTCCTCATTGTCTTTAGCGCAACTCCTTGTTGGTTGGTGAGAACGCCCAGGTGACGGAAGGTACCGCGCTCAGGTTCAATACCAAATGGTGGGGGGAAGGTGGGGGAGCCGACCTGTACAACTGTTGTCTTGGAGGTGTTGACCATGGCGTTGGACGCCTTGGTGTACCTCTCAATGGTCACAGCAGCGAGGCAACATCCCCAGGGCAGCCAAATGCAATGGCAGTGTCATCTGCAAATGCCATGGTGCGTGTGGGGGGCTTTACCTGGGACCAGAATCCCTGTTAGCTTGTCCTGTAAGGAGGCCAAGAGGGGGTCAAGGGTGATGTTAAAAAGGATAGGGCTCAGGGGGTCCCCTTGCCGGAGACCTTGTCCAACTGGTACTGCCACTGTAAAACCCATTGGCGCCAGAACTCTGGTGTGGAGCTGGTCATAGAGCGATGATATCCAGCGCCTAGCTGCGGGTGGGAGATGGAAGCGGGCCAGGGAAGCATCAATATACTTCCAGGCTACCCGATCATATGCTTTCTCCATATCCAGAAGAGCCACAAAGCCATTCACCTTACGAGAGTTAGCAGTCAAAGTCACGTGAAGGTCATTATAGTTGTCCCATAACGACCTCCCCGGAATAAAACCGTACTGGGATGGGGAGAGGCGAGGTGACACCCATTTGGTGATGCGGTTGGCCAGAAGCTTCGTGAAGAGCTTGTGGTCTGTGTTGATCAACGCTATGGGGCGCCAGTTCGCCAGGTTCTCACGGTCTGACTTCTTGTGAATGAGGGTCGTGATTGAGCCTCTGGAGTCGGGGAGGACCTCGCCATTCACCAAGAGTGCAGCGAAGAGGTCGCAGAGGGTTCTGGCTATCACTGCAGGTTCCAGAAGGTACACCTCAAAAGGATATTCCATCTGGGCCTGGGGCTTTAAGCCGTGGGGATTTCAGAAGGGTTTCCATCACCTCCTGGATGGAAATAGGCGCCAGTAGAGCCTCATCAGCCCGTGGGTCAATGGGCGGCTCTGGAGCCTGCCACAGGAAGTCTTGGATGTCCGATGGGTCCACCTGGGTGGCATGGAAGAGGCTGGAGTAGAAGCGGTGTAGTTCCTGCGTGATTTCCTCCTTATCTGAAGTGGTTGTAGTGCCAATTTTCAGTGCAGTAATATCCTGCGCTGTTGACCGGGCTTTCTGTTTCTGAAAGAAGAAGCGGGTGGGGCGTTCCCATTGAGCATAGTAACGAGATGTTGTAAAGTTTGCTGCCCGTTCTT